>JASDQU010014042.1:127262-180282 GCA_032191745.1 Picea mariana | reverse complement strand
GGCTGAAATGTTTTCGATTACATCAAAATATATAGAAGAACAAAATGTCGGGTCTTTAAACCCCTACAACATCGCCTGACAAGGAATACAAAAATATGATCACCAGAGAGACTCTAATCTCCCTGCACTACATTGTGCTGCGAGTAACATATCACTGCACGCACTACGCGTCTCAGTAGAGAATTGACATTCTTTGGCACTCCCATAGTGTGCCTCTGCAGATGTAAAGGCACTTCTCCCCTCCATAGAGGAGGAATGCCCATCGTGAGGCCTTGGAGGTTTCTTTCAACCTCTCGGAGACCTATCATGGGTACTCCCGGATCTGCTACAACCGAAGCACCCCCACGATGTCCTGGTATCGGTATATCGGCTAGGCACACTACTCCCTTGTCTGCATGTCGAAAAAAATACATCTGTTAAAAACTCTTCTATATACCCAAAAAAATACATATACATTAAAAACTTTAAAAACAAAAACTAGAAAAGGTATGGCTCAGTCTCTTACCCGACACATCCCAGTCTTCCCCCGCGGGTAAAATCAAATCCATGCTCCCGCGGAAATCTACCTCAGCATACGAGAAGTCTTCTATCCATAGATATTGTCGTCTCATCCAAGCAAAGAAATCGCCACTGAAATGGAACTCTGAATCCACTACTAGCCTCGGAGACAAACTAGTCCACCTCTCCATCCTAGGTTCGTCCACTGGTCGCACCGCCAGTGCTATCTAAGGCTGCATCTGGGGGATGCGTTCTAGGAAAAATGAGACCAGAAAAGAGCCATAACCAAACTGTTTATGTCCCATCCTGCACCGTGAAACCTATTCCTTCACATTTTGAAGGAACCCTGCACTCCAGTTGAACAGTGTTGGTTCCAAACACTATACACCATAAGCCACCTACGATATTGACGCCATATGCGTGCTAGTATTTTCCGTCATGCTCGTGATGGCGAACAAAATGGACCGGAGGGTTAGCTCTCGGATATCCTTGATAGGGATTCTACCCCCTACTAGTCTTGCTCCTGGAACGTAGTGACATGCTAGATACATGCCCACTTGTTCAAGTAGCACCCTCTGCCCAGAAAAATATATGGGAACCCCTCTCTTTGAGAGGCCAGTCAAGAAATACACATCTTCCAACTCAATGGTTAGAAGTTGTGTGCCAATCCAGAATCCTTGCTCCGCAACATCCCATAGGCCGATCATATGCTCAAGCAACAAAATATCCTTCTTCATTTTTTTCAATTTGAAGAATTTGAGTAAGCCACAAGCTCGTAATGCGGCCTGTGTGTGAGGACTCCGCAAGGTAGCCAAGTCATCAATCTCATGCTCTCATTCTTTCCACTCGATCATGGTCGCCGAAGGCACCTACAAAACAAAAGAATAAAGAATTCATTATTTCAACGTTTTGGCAATTTCAGAAATTTTCAAAAAGCAATCTAAAAACATGAAAATCTAATGCTCACATCATTTAAAGAGACCACACCCTCTTTTATAATCACCACGCCCTCTCTTATCCATTCAATGTTCATCGCACAACAACAAAATGTTTTAAAATGAAAATGAATTCTTTATGGCTATGTGGGTATATGTGGGGATTTTTCATGGGTTCTTTGCCAAAAACGACCCATCCAATTAGCTATTGAGGCGTTGGCATCTTGGTCATCCCCTTCTAAAACGTTTTTGCAAAAAGAATCCCCTTTTTCATCATTTTTAAAAGAGGTCGATTTTGATATTTTTGGGGCAACTTAGGGCTTCAATTTTTGAATTAAATGCTGCTATGAAAATGAATATTAAACCATGCAATTGAAAGAAGAAGAGATGAATATCTACCTAGTCTGAACGGCAAGAGAAACGGTCAATTGTAGCTCCGGTATCAAGCGAAACAAGATCCACCTCCGAAACAAGAATCTCCACTACTCCAAAATCCTTGTGCAAAATGAAATGGTAAATGGAATTTTCACTGCATTGCTATTTATAAATTTCCATTTTTTATAAGGTATATTCATTTATGGGTTCTCTAACAATATAATGGCTTCACTAAACCCCTGGTTTGTAGTTTTGACATCGCAGGTTTCATAGCAGTTCTGATGGGTTATTTACCTTGTTGCACTCATGAGCATAGTCTTGGTTCGTTCTCAAGCTCGAAAACATGAAAACATGTCGGGTAGACTTTTATCTCTTTTTCAGACCCTCATGGACACACGAAAAAGGAACCCCCCTGGAGTCATCTTTAAACCCTTTTCAGACTCTCTAAATATGAAAAGATTGTCGAGTGATCTTGCTTCCTTTCATGCTCGTTAAAAGGTTTGAAAGGGTGTCTTTCGAGCGATAGTTTATCTCTTTTTCGGTCTCGTTGGACTACTCTACGAAAAAGGAACTGAGAGAGTTCTCTTTTAAGTGTTTTTCCAAACCACCTCAATATTTCTCACTTTGATAAGTGTCGTAAGTGTCGCATGATCCTCTCAACTATTGCAAGTGTCGCATGTCATTCATAAGTGTCGCAAACATCAAACAAAGCATACTGCCATGATGATGACACCAAGGAGACATCTAGAATAATTTAGACACTTGATTTGGAGGAAGGAGAATGATTAACTGAAGTCAAGAAACTCTTATCACCTAAAAGGAGCTCTTAAACAAAGGTTTTGAAGGTGAGCGCTCCCACACATCAACCTTAGGAGCGCTAGCGCTCCCCTATAAGGTCTCAGGAAGCGTTATAATGCTTATCTACCCCTTTGGAGGAGAGCTATCCATCCTTGGAGTGTTGGCACTCCCGTCAAGCTTCCTAGGGAGCGCTATAGCGCCCTGATGCCCCTTTTAGGGGAGCGTTGTCTAATCTGAGGCAATAGTTGGCTCGTTGAGGAGAATAAGGGGAGAATCTTTCAATTTTGGAAGGTAGTTGCATTCTAATTCTTGGTTCCATCAAGAGATCCATGATCCAAGGAGGGGATCCCTCAACTTGTTCTAAAGATAACTCAAGAGGTTAAGTTTCTCTTAACCTATATAAGTAGGCTCTATGATGGTGAGAAGGGGGAAGAATTGCTAGCATGAAACCTGTGATCTCATAGGAAACACACAGTCAACCAAAGGAGAGTGATCAGTGAAGCTGCTACCATCCAGTTCGTAGATCCTTCGAGCAAGGGTTAGACAAAGGGGACTTGACGAAGCTGTCTCATTCTCATCTACAATTGTAAGTATTGTTGTCATTATTCTCATTAATATGACACGCTTGGCCTGTTTCTTTCTAGTTTGTGTATGATCTTACATGAAATTATGGTTGGTAGATAGATATGTTTCCAAGCTAATGTCAATAGAGTAGGAAGTGGCCATACTTTGTTTTTCTATAGGACTCAGCAAGGAGAAAAATATTGGAGCTCAAATCGGAGTGTGCAAGGACAAACGTCAATAAAAAGGTACCTCTATTCTCCTTCCTTCTCATGTGTTAGTTTGTATAGATTTGAAAGGAAGTCAATGTCCACGTTAAGCACTTTCTGTCTTAGAGTTAGGGTCTAGCTCTTTGAGGCAATCTACCTGTCCGCAGGGAGATTTTCCTACAACAACAGTGTCCTATATGGTTGACAGTGCAGTCATGGTTTCATTTTGGATATAGTAACAAGTGGATGATGCATTTTATGGGATGTGTTAGCACTGCCATTTTCTTTCAATTAGAGTCAATTTTCAGTTGAGCTATATACCATGTGTCAAAACATGTGAAGTCAAGTATGTAGCAAAGAAGGGGTCGAAGTCAGCAAGTGGTCGGTTGGCCCGTGGGAGCGGGAAGGGATCTCAAAGTTGAAACATACGTGAATGGTATGGGTATGTCGTTCTAAGAAAGTCGGGTACTATCAAGGTTAGTCTCTACGTGCCCTAGGTCGAGTCAAGTAGTTAATGGAGGTTGTGTCAGCGGCTGCTGTAGCTATTATCAGTTTATCATGAAGGTATAAGGAATGAAAAATCATGGTGTTGGCATCACGTATGCCCTGCAGCCCTTATAGTCTGTACCTTACACGCAAGGACATGTTATGGAAAATCTGTGGTTTGGTTTGAAACATCTAGTCGCCATGAATTCAGTGTTCTTTGGCATGATTCTTCCTTCCACCTGTTCTGTTATAAATCCCAGAGGTTCTACACCCATTTTGTTCGTGAAATCAGATTCAGGCTCTGTCTGTAAGTTTTCTCGTAGGCCCAAGTCGATCGAATTCTCCATCTTAGCCATTCGCCCGATATACTACGCGCAAGGAAGATACCAGTCGCACCATGGCAACCTCTTAATACATGAAAAAGGGTACACGTAGTGGAAGGATCGCCAGACCTGAGCCCCAAAGTTATTGGAATTCATTCTCATTCACAATAGGCATCCCCAAGGATAAAAAATGGATTTTTCCTTTACCCGCAGGAACGACGAGATCACACCATGCAGAACTTGGAGCAGAAGGAACTGCGCAGGAAGGAAGGACAGTGGAAGACCTATCTCCCCAATAGCAGATACCTCGGAGAAGGGGAGGACCAAGGAAGAACAAGGAAGTTGGGGAAACTAGAATCTCAAATGAGTCGCACACACGGTCGATCGCTAAACAATTACTTATGTGCAACGTCTGCCTAGAGCCTTTGGAAGGCACAAGCCAAGAAATTATGAGCAGAACAAGGAGGATGGATATTGTGGGTACAAATGATCAAGAAGCATCTCAACAGACGAATCTATCCATCACCGAACTGTACCAGGAAAACAAGGAGCTGAGACAACAACTAGCAACAAAGACCATAGAAGTGTCAGGAGCACAAGGTCATGAAGGGAACGTGACGTGGCTCAAACAACAGCTCAGAGAGGTGCAGGATACGATTGCACAGTTGCGCAAAGCACAACGGTTGTCATAAGAAAGGTATGCCAAACACTTCATAGAATGTGAAGCAGCTGAAGAGATGGCCCGCGCAGCTCTTGCCAGCAAGAAGAAGAAACAAGATTAGCCAATTTCGTTCCTGTATTCACAAACAAAAGGAAAATCTTGACAATTTTGATGGACACATCACCCTAAGACATTTGGATATTTTGATAATGGTCATGACTGTCTACAGCGACTTGCTCCGCACATTTCCCCCAGAAAATGAGTGCATGACAGGAAATCAAAGTCGTCACAACAAACAGCGGGACTCTGACAAACATTGTACACTCAGATATCTGGTCAAAGGAAGTCTTTGACACATCATTTCCCCATGATGATATCGGATCGATAACTGAACCCCCGTGGCGAATTACAAACAATCATGATGTAGCCAAATGTATTTGTTGTTTATTTTTGGAAAACGTCATGCGAAGAGTTTTGTAACACATAACAGTCTGTTTCCTATTTTGTAGAGATAGTAGTTAGAAGAGTAGGGTAGCTCAAGTGGCGCCCCCTTTTATATATTTGATATTTTCGATGTAAGCCAGGTTGGCTGGAAAAATTAGTATAGACAGTAACTATTGTATGTAATTTGAGTCTAATCGAAACTTAATGAAAAATTCATGTAGCTTTGATGAAGAGATTCTAATTGTAGCAGTTGGATGTATTGTTTCCCTTTCTTGCATACGTGTTCCCTATTTTCTTCATTTATATCCTTTTCTGTCTAAATCAGAACGAAATTTTGAACCTGTGGATTCGTTGCGCAATGCCCCTTGTTCGCGCCATTTAGACAAAACGTTTTTCTTCTAAAATTTAACTCTAAATTCATCCGCAACGGTGCTCTGAGTTACTTCATGTGTCTTCTCCTTGCCACATATTATGATTTTGCACTGAAGATTGTTGCTCGCTTATCCTTTTCCTCTCAAGTTTAGTCACCGAGTCATTTGTTTTTGTCCTTCTTCTCGAATCGACTCCATAGCCCAAATTCTTACTTTCTTGCACCAATATAACCAGAACCCATTATTTCAAAGGTGTTAAATCTAGCCACAAATTTAAAGTCATATCCCACGCGAAGACACAGTCTCCCAAGAGAATCCGAAAGAATAGTTTCGGGCCTCAAAGTTGGTTGAAATTCTTACCTTTGTCGTATGTTTATCAGCCAAACAGATTTACAGAGTGATAACATTCTGGTGTCATTGTCGGGGAACGAAATTGAATAGATTTTCCCTGGGAGAGCGACTAACGTTGTAGTTTGACCCCTGAGGGTAACAGAGGGACAAACATCTCCACCGGCTGAAACCTTTACCCTGGCAACTCTAGTCAAAAAGACCAGTAGATCCAAGTAGTGCAATTCAATAACCCTGGCTCTAAAGATGATCTATACCAGAGAAAATCCTAACCCAAACCCTACAGAGCATGTGTACGAGCCTGAGAAAATCTTGTGTGGGACTAGAGAGAAAACGTCGGACCCATTTTATTACCTGGACAAAAGTTTGTCCTTACCAAAAAATGGTGCACAAAGAATCGATGACCTTGAGTTTGATGCACTCTTTGAACAAACCCTTTTCAGGTCTAACTCGAAAACCAGCTTGAACGAGATAGTTTTCGACCAGAAGAGATTCCAAGCCCTAGTGTCTAATAATATACCTCAAATCCCAAGCCCTCCTAGAGCCATGGCCGCCAAATTTTCCCCCCACATTCTTCCCACCCAACTACTTGATTTGCCCCAAAATTACAGTCAGAGGATTAATCTCTATGATGCTGAAGGGAGTGTTTCAGGCCAAAATCATCTGTATTGGTTCAATGATTTCGTCGACCTGGAAGAGGTAGACTATGCAGATGCGAAAATGAGGTTGTCTGCACAGAGTTTTGTGGAGGAGGTGAGGAAATGGTTCAAAGCCCTCCCAGCTGCAAGCATTCGAGACTTCACCATGTTCAAAACGTCTTTCATCAATATATGGGGAGACAAGAAGAATCCCTTGCAGTTGTTAAAGAAGTACAATAATATGAAGAAGGCGTTGGAAGAGACGGTGAGAGAATTCTCAGCTCATCTTGATTCCTGCAGAAGTCCAGCCACCTCCTGGGGCTGCGCAGTTGCAATACGTCAACTCCTTCGAGAACGATTTTGCCTTGTTGTTCAAAGAAAGGAGATAAGCAAACCTAGATGTGATAATGAGCAATGTGATTGAAGTCGAGGTAAATATGATGGAATCAGGGAAGATCAAAGAGAGATTCAACAGAGGTGATAAGAAGCCCCAAGGAGATGCGCAGCCATCAACATCGAGATTCGCAGATGAAAAATTCAACTTAATGATGAGAACCATGGAGAAGATAATGGAGAAGATGTCTATAGGAGACAGACCCGTTTACCGAGAACGACATGACCCCCAACCCAGGAATCATAACCTCGAGAGGGGTCAAGTTCATCAGATCAGACAGAGGGAACAAAGGGAGCAAAGAGATCAAGGCGACCAATAGACAAGGCCTATGTTCCAAAACAACTACGCAGATGAAGACTTCGATCAGATGTTCGAAGACCAAATGCATTGTTGCGATGACAAGAACCCATACTTGTTTTTGAAAAAGAGCGAACATGATCGGTACATGAGCAGAAATGACGATTTAATGCTGGAGACAGACAATGCATGGATTGTGGAAACAGATGATGCGATGTCCTGGGAAACGGAAGAGTTAAGAAAAGGTTATCAAAACGCTATCATGCAGTTTCATAAGAAATATAACCTCAAGAGTAAGGAAGCGTCCACCGAGCCTCAGCAGATGAATCCTGGAAGGAAACCTCTAATAGACACCCCTTCCACAAGCCGACCAAGGATGGACAACATGACTAAGGATGCGATGGAGAAGGAAAATTTGAAGGAGGAGGCCCCGAAGAAAACTCTGGAAGCAAGCCGAGAAGCGGGTGGAAAAGAGGTAGATAAAGTTTTTCATCCCTTTAACTTTGAACATGAAATGGATAGAATCAAAATCTCTGTCCCTTTCAAAAAACTTATCATAAAGGGAGAATATCGAGAGAAAATTATTAAAATGTTGAAAATGGGAGGGACCCCCGACACTTTGAATGTCCAAGATGATCACCCCTCTATCATGTTTGGTCCGCACATTGAAGAGACAAGTGATACTGAGAACGTCCCTCTGTTCTATGTCAATCTGAAGGTCCACGACATGACCCTGCATAATGCCATGCTAGATTCAAGTGCATCACACAACCTCGTGCCAAAGGTGATCATGAACGAATTAGGTCTAGACATCACCAGACCATATAAGGACCTTTTCTCTTTTGACTCAAGGAAATTCAAGTGCATGGGCCTCATCAATGACTTGGTCGTGACATTGGCCTAGATTCCTTCGAAGAACATGTTGATGGACGTGGTTGTGGCAAACATACCCCCTAAGTTTGGCATGTTGTTGTTCAGATTGTGGGCTGTGAAGTTAAAGGGGACCCTGCAAATGGACATGTCATACGCCACCATTCCTATCTTTGGCCAGGACAGACGGTTGTATAGAGAAGTGTTGATGAATTACATGGTGAGTAGCAAGATGCAGAAAAATAACCATCCCATATACTCCATCGACACTAAGGTTGGTTCTTTTATATTCTACAATGACCTGAGTTTTGAAGAAGAGGAGTCGACAACCATCATGATAGTCAATGAGGAAACCACATGGAAAGCAGCAGAGTGGGACAACTCGGACTACCACACGGAAAATAGGTTAGAGAAAATGAATTTCGACGGTGCGGTCAATAAAGAAGGGGTTGGGACCAACATACGGGTAAGCTCCCTTGAAATAGGCACAAAATTGTACTCATACAAGCTCACATTCAAATGCACAAACAACATGGTCAAGTATGAGGCACTAATTTTGGGCCTGAAGGTGTTGAAATAATTAGGTGCAAAGAGGATAGCAGTGCACAGAGACTCTAAACTGGTCATAAACCAGGTTAAAGGCATATATCAGACAAAGCACCCTAGGCTGAGAACGTACAGGAACTTGGTGTTGGACCTCCCCCAGGAATTTTCAGAGTACGACATATATGCTATCCAAAGGGAGAAAAATCAAATCGTCGATGCATTGGCCTCCTCATCCTCGGTTTTTAAGATCCCCATCTTCCCAAACAAAAAATATGATATTGAAGTCAAACACAGGTCGGAAATGCCTAATAATATCAAATATTGGCAGGTGTTTGAAGACGACAAGAAGGTAGAAAGATTTCTTCAAATGAGCGACGAGTTCGCTAATACAAACATTGACAACGAATGTTGTTGTGAAGAATATGGAAGCGCGGATGCGCGCAGTATTGATGACCCTTTCCAGAACCAGATCATGGGAAGGGACATAATACAACTAAAAAATAACATCATTCTGAAGGTGTTAGTGCCGCTGGAAAAATTATTTGACGAAAATGACGTGGCTAAAAATCCCAATATCACTGCAAATGAAGAGGACATGAAATACTGCAACATCGAGACTGAGGAGAACCCAAAAATGATAAAATTATCGAAAATTCTCAGCCCAGAGGTCAAGCAAGACTACGTCAAGCTCATGAAGGAGTTCATCGACGTTTTCATGTGAAGCTATGATGATTTGAAGGTGTATGACACTAAGGTGATCCAGCATGTTATCCCTCTCAAAGAAGATCAAAAACCTTTTAAACAGAATCCGAGATGGATAAACCACTTGTTACTGTCGTTGATCGAGAAAGAGGTAAAGAAAATTTTCAACGCTAAGATTATCGTTTCTTTGTAGCTCTCGAAATGGGTAGCTAATTTGGTGGCCATGAGAAATAAGAGCGGCAAGATAATACTTTGTGTAGACTTCCAAAATTTAAACAATTCTTCCCTCAAGGATCACTACCCTCTTCCTAAAATGGACTATATTCTGCAAAAGGTGGTAGGGTCCCAGAAGATGTCCATGCTGGATGGTTTTTCAGGGTATAATCAGATCATGGTCCACCCAGATGACAGAGAAAAAACATCTTTCACAACTCCATGGGGAACTTTCATGTATGCCAAGATGCCCTTCGACCTGATGAATGTTGGAGCCACTTTCCAGAGGGAAATGGACATCTTGTTTGCTGACGAAATGGACAGGTTCATTGTGATATATCTGGATGAAATCACAATATACTCTGCCTCCGACGAACAACACCTTGAACATCTGAAGAAAGTTTTCCAAAAATGTAGGAGGTTTGGCATATCGCTAAATCTGAAGAAATCACATTTTGGGGTGGAAGAAGGGAAGTTGTTGGGACACATTATCTCAAAGGAGGGAATTAATATAGACCCCAACAGGTTCTAAGGAATCTTGAAGATCGACACTCTACGCAGTAAAAAATAAGTCCAATCCTTCCTAGGAAAAGTAAACTTCTTGAGGAGATTCATCTCGAATCTGGTAGAGATTATAAAGCATATCACCTGCATGCACAGAAAGGGAAATGAAATCAAGTTGAACCCAGAATCCAAGAAGTCATTTGAAGATATCAAGGTGGCATTGACTAGAGAACTTGTGCTATCCAGTCTATATTTCACGAAGTATTTCATCATGTTTTCATTCGTCTCAAAGAATACAATTGTCGACGTGTTGTTACAGAAAGACGAACAAAACTTCGAGAAGCCTATAGCTTATTTCATCAGGACGTTGTAGGATGCTCCACTAAGGTACGACATTATGAAAAAACAAGCATATGCTTTAGTTAAAGCCTTGAAGGATTTCAGGACATACATATTTCATTCCCACGTCATTGCTTATGTGCCCAGCAACTCAGTAAAGAATATCCTGACTTAGCCCGACCCTGAAGGAAGGAGAGGTAAGTGGATAGCGTCCATGGTGGAATATGACCTATATATCAAGTCTACGAAACTAATTAAGGGTCAGGGGATTGCAAATCTAATGGTGCAGTCGGATTATGATGCTGTGGGAATAAATTTCATTGTCGATCTTTCAGATATTCCTCAAGAAGAAACAATTGCATAGGTGTCCCAGGAGTTCGTCGATTTGTCGTTGTATGCAGATATCATCTATGTGTTGAAGAATCTCCAGGCCCCTCTGGGCATAAGTAAGACTAAGGCCAGATTTCTCAAGCTTGAAGAGGTTAAGTTATGCATCCTGGACAACTCACTCTACTGGAAAGATCCTGGGGGAATGTTGTTGAGTTGTTTGTTGGAGAATGATGCGAAGCGAGCCACAGAAGAATTTCACAAGGGTGACTGCGGGGGGCACCATTACTGGAAAACCACCATGCACAAAATCCTAAGGGCGGGTTACTATTGGCCTGCTATCTTCGTAGACATGTACAAAGAAGTTTCCAGCTGCCACGAATGTCATATTTTCGACGGGAGAAGAAAATCGCAACCCTTACCACTAAAGTCGATCTCAGTCGAAGCACTGTTCATGGAGTTGGGTTTGGATTTCATAGGGGAAATAAATCTGCCATCCTTGGCATAGCACAAATGGTTACTCATAGCCACTGACTACTTCACGAAATGGATAGAAGTGATCCCTACGAAGCAAGCTATCGACGCAGTCATCATCTAATTCCTTGAGACAAACATCTTGTCGAGGTTTGGATGCCCTGTCAAGATCATAACAGACAATGCAATCGCATTCAAATCCAAGAGGATGGAAATGTTTTGTCAAGATTACAATATAACCCTAGGGCATTCTACGACGTACTACCCATAAGGAAACAAGTTAGCAAAATCCTCGAATAAGAGCCTAACCAGGATCATCAAAAGGCTCCTGCAAGAAAATAAGAAAACTTGGCATAAAAATCTTATCTATGCATTGTGGGTAGATCGGGTCACCACCAAGAAGTCCATTTCAATGTCACCTCTTCAGATTGTATACAGCGTTGAAGCAATTTTCCCTACCACACTAGGGTTTCCCGTTAGAAAACTGCTGCAAGAGAAAGAAGCCAAGCCAAATGACACACAGAGAAGAATAAATCAATTGGTTCACACACAACAGATGAGGGAATAGGTGTACAACCGATCACAGCTCCACCAAGAAAAGATGAAGAAATCCTTTAACAAGCATTCGAATCCAGAGGATTTCTGGTTGGGTGATCTAGTGTTGAGGTGGGACATGAGAAATGAGGACAAAGGAAAGTATGGAAAGTTCGATAATATGTGCACATGTTCATTCAGAATCAGTGCACATCATGGAAACAATGCTTATTTCCTAGAAGAACTAAATGGGGAGTGCGTTGGTTGGGGGCCTGTAAATTGCAGGTTCCTCAAACATTCTCTAATGAAATAAAATCTGTTTAAGTCATTTGTCATTGTAAATAGTCGTTTTATTTTTGTGTCAAGTCAGTAGGTCAGCAGAAAATTGAAGCCCAAAGTGAAGGCCCTGAGTTTTATGCCGAGTCTTTTAGAAACTTCGTCAATAGGTTTAGGTTGCGTCCTATTTTTCATATTGTAGTGTCGAAGAGTCAAAATAAGGCCCAATGGTCAGGCACTTGGTCTACTGTTATTTGCTACCTCGCAGAGAGGATAGCATCCCCATTGGAGCCAGTTGTTAGCGCCACCATTTTTATTTCAATTAGAGTCGATTTTCAATCGATTTATAGCCCATGTGTCAAAACACATGAAGTTAGGTACGTAGCAATGAAGGGGCCGAAGTTAGCAAGTGGTCAGTTGGCCCTTGGGAGCAGGAAGAGATGTCAGAGTCGAAACATACACGAATGGTATGGGTGTGTTGTTCCCAGAAAGTCAGGTCCTGTCAAAGTTAGTTTCTACATGCCCTAGGTCGAGTCAAGTAGTTAATGGAGGTCGTGTCGGCAAGTGTTGTAACTATTATCAGTTCATCATGAAGGCTGAAGCAATGAAAAATCACAGCGTTCACATCACGTATGCCCTACGGCCCTTATCGCATGTACCTTACACGCATGGACGTGTTATGGAAAATATGTGGTTTGATTCGAAACATCTAGTAGCCATGAATTTAGTGTTCTTTCTTCCTTCCGACCGATCTATTATAAATCCCAGAGGTTCTACACCCATTTTGATCGCGAAATCAGATTCAGGCTCTGTCTATAAGTTTTCTCGTAGACCTAGGTCAATCTAATTCTCCATCTTGGGCATTCGCCCAATATACTGCGCGCAAGACAGATACCGTTCATGCCATGGAGACCTCTCAAAACATGAAGAAGGGTAAACGTAGTGGCAGGATCGCCAGACCCGATCCCCAAAGTGATTGGGATTCATTCTCACTCACAACAGGCACCCCCAAGGATAAAAAAGGAATTTTTCCTTTACCCACGAAAACAACGACATCACACCGCATAGAACTTGAAGCAGACGGAACTGCACAGAAAGGAAGGATAGTGGAAGCCATGTCTCCCCAACAGCATATACCTTGAAGAAGGGGTAGACCAAGGAAGAACAAGGAAGTTGGGGAAACTCGAATCTCAGATGAGCCGCGCCCATGGCTGATCCCTGAACAATTACTTATGTGCGTTGTCTGCCTGGATCCTTTGGAAGGCATGAGCCGAGAAAGTCGGAGCAAAATGAGGAGGATGGATGTTGTGGGTATAAATGATCAAGAATCATCTCAGCAGCTGAAGCAGGCAAAGCTATCCATCGTCGAATTGTACCAGGAAAACCAAGAGTTGAGACAACAGCTAGTGACAAAGACCATAGAAGTGTCAGCAGCACAAGGTCGCGAAGGGAACTTGATGTGACTTAAACGACAGCTCAGAGGGGTGCAGGATACAATTGTACAGTTGCAGGAAGCACAACGGCTGTCGAAAGAAAGGTATGCCAAACACTTCATAGAATGTGAAGTAGCTAAAGAGATGGTCCGCGCAGCTCTCACCAACAAGCAGAAGAAAAAAGATTAGCCAAGTCTATTCCTGTATTCGTAAATAGAAGGAAAATCTTGACAATTTTGATGGACACATCGCCCTAAGACATTTGGCTATTTTGATAACGTTCATTACTATCTATAGCCACTTTTCACGCACATTTCCCCCAGCAAATGAGTGCGCAGCAGGAAATCAAAGCCATTACAACAGACAGTGGGACTCTGACAAACATTTTTCCACTCGGATATCTGGTTGAAGGAAGGCTTTGACACATCATTTCCCCATGGCGATACCGGATCGATAACCGAATCCCCGTGGTGAATTACAAACAATCATGATGTAGCTAGATGTATTTGTTGTCTATTTTTGGAAAACGTCATGTGAAGAGTTTTGTAACATAGAACAGTCGGTTTCCTAGTTTGTAGAGATAGCAGTTACAAGAGTAGGATAGCCCAAGTGGCTTCCCCGTTTATATATTTGATCTTTTCAATGTAAGCCAAGTTGGTTGGCAAAATTAGTATAGACAGTAACTATTGTATGTAATTTGAGTCCGATCAAAACTTAATGCAAAAGTCATGTAGCTTTGATGAAAAGATTCTAATTGTAGTAGTTGGATGTATTCTTTCCCTTTCTTGCTTACATGCTCCCTGTTTTCTTTATTCATATCATTTTCTATCTAAATCCGAATGAAATTTCGAACCTGTGGATTCGCTGTGTAGCGCCCCTTGTTCGCGCCATTTAGACAAAATGTTTTTCTTCTAAAAGTTCACTCTGAATTCATCCTCAGCGGTGCTCTGAGTTACTTCATGTGTTTTCTCCTCACCACATATTACGATTTTGCAATGAAGATTGTTTCTCACTTAGCCTTTTCCTCTCAAGTTCAGTCACCGAGTCATTTGTTTCTGTCATTTTTCTCGAATTGATTCCATAGCCCAAAGTCTTACTTTCTTGCACCAATATAACCAAAACCCATTATTTCAAAGGTGTTAAATCTAGCCATAGCTTTAAAGCCATATCCTATGCGGAGACAGAGTCTCTCAAGAGAGCCCTCTCTAGGCCCAAAAGGCTAGTTTCAGGCCTCAAAGTTGGTTGAAACAGTTACCACTGTCATCTGTTTATCATCCAAACAGATTTACAAAGTGCTCACAGGATGTTCTGTTATTTAAAGCTTTATCTTTATTTGATGATTAGCATATATTTACAGTCGCTATGTTTAATCATGTCACCATGATTTATTACTTGGATACACATACACAAGAAATATGTTAGTAATTACATAACCAAAACAAAGAGAAGAAACTTATGGAAACAATCATAAAAGAAAGGATCTATGTTTATGCTATGTTAGAAGTTATGTGCAATTGAAAATGTAAAGCATGTTAGTGTTAGTCCTAACTATTAAATGCTTGGTTAGTGGCTATGTGATTTTCATTTGAGTTATTGTGGGCACATATGATATGGCAATGCATATGGTATGGCATAAAAACTTGGCAAGGGTTAACGTGAATGTTTTGGGTGGTGCATTGGGAAAGGAATAATCGTCGCAGTTTTCAATGGATTGGAAATTGATTACATGGTTAGTGCATTGATGATTGTTGGTTTTCTTGTACTTTGGAATTGAATAGAAGAGGAGATGGAAGCGGCATGTTGTAAATTCACATCACTCCATACTCCCCCCATCAAGGCTTCACCCTAGTATGGTTCTTGTTTCATTTTGATCCACTAGTGGTTAAGCTCTGCAATTCATGCTTGGGAAGAAAACGCTCGGCCAGCTCACTCTTTTAAGCTCTCGGTTACATTTATGGTTCTTTTTCACCCCATCCGTGAATTACGATCTCTGTATGAACGAACAATGGCTCAATAATGCTTGGGTTTGTGTTTTCCTAAGAATTGCAATTGTGTAAATGCATGGTTTTTCTCTCTGGAATCACTGTGTAATTGTTCGATTTGCAAATAAAAGAAATGTTTTTTGGTTGCGTTGTGCATTCGTTGGTTTCTCTATTGGTTAAAATCATGGTGGGTCTCTATGGATTTTTAAAATGAATATGGGTATTATCGCTCTGTGTTTTAATGGTGGAGGGTTATACTCTATGTATTCTTGTTGGTTGCTTCCTCACAGTTATGAGGGTAACCCTATCCAGTCGTATTCAGACTGCCATTTGGTTGTTGTGTATTTTTTCCAAAGTCATGGTCATGGGATTATTCACATGGTCTTGGCATCAAAGTATCTCGGAATTTGGTCCTAAGGTGGCCATTATGTCAATATATATGATATATGGTTGTTGGGTGATATAATTTGTGCCTCGGGTTAGGCATCCTCACTGGCCTTGTTGTCAAATGATTCGGCTCTTAAGAAATAGACAGAGGTTATACCTCTGTGTGCTCTAGGTAATTGTCATTGTCAAGTGGACATTTTCTTCTCCTCTGCAAATGCCAGACACACTATGTGCATCGTTTTTCTACCCTACCTGTCGTTGTTCCCTATGTGGCTAATTGTTGTGCCATTGCCCAGACCGGGAGTTATAAGGAACCCTATGGTTTCTACTATGCTTGTATCGAAGGGTCTCTGCCTATGATCAATATGTTTTGAGGACCTCCAATTCTCTGTGCTATTGATGACTGAGCGCACTCTTGATTACCTCTTTGTATTTGTTGTGACAGAGCCCGATTTTAAAAAAATCCCCTACTGTTCTTACTCTTTTCGGATTCTTTTCAGTTATCAAGGATTGGTTGTCAAATGGAGTGGTTATGAAATGTTTTGTCGAGTCCCTATCTCATCTTCCTATGATGAAATTGGTTGAAAAGTTGTGATTGAGAATGAGTAATAATATGCAGTCAAGGGCTGCCTCTTTCTCGTGATACCTTTGATCGTTGTGTTCTTACAGCATGGTGTTGATTGCAAATTGGAGACTCATGTATGTTCCACTAGGCCCGATCAGGGTTATAGCAAACTATGCAATTGGTAATTGTGTGTATTTTGTTATGTTCATTGTGCATCTATTATGGAATCATTGTGCATATTATGAATGGTTGCATTGACAGTGATGAAGATCGGGTTTATGTTGACTGTGGTTCTGTTACAAGATCTTATTGGTTGATTTGTTGAATAATGTATGAAATCGGGCATGTTTTAGAAGTCTGTTCAATTTGGAAAGGGACCTATGCATATGTTTTAATTGGACAATTGTGAATTTATGGACAGTGTATGATATTTTTATAGCGATGTATTATGGATAGAGGTGGAGCAATGTTGTTGTATGTTTTCTTTCAATTCTTAAAAGGAAAGGAAAGAAATTAGAGACCAAGCATTTTCTTAACAGGGTTGTTGGAAGATTTTTCCGATTATGAGTATGATTGTAGATTGTTCTAATTAAGAAGTTTTGAAGAATTTGAATGTTGAACAATGAACAGTTTTGATACATAGTAATTATTGAATTGGTGTTGGTATTTTTTTAATTGAGTACAGAGTTATTTTTATTGATTACTTGATTTGTTTTATGAACAATATTTGTTATTTCCCTGCCATTCTCTCACTTTTCAGCACATTACAAGTCCTCTCACCTTCCAAGATTCACTATTCACTCCATGTTCTTAAAATTAAATTATAGTTAAATGAAAACTCTGTATTATATAAGTTGAAGGATGGCACAGGGATGAGTTATAGTTGATATGCTCTTTTATTACAATACAATTGATTGTTTGATAATTTGTTGAGCAGTAATCATGATCTACCCCCCTTAATTTTACCACTTTTTGCTCAATACAATCCCTCATATATCCCAGAACCCTTATTCACCCCCTGCTCATTGACAAGTATTAAACGATTTTATGGATTGGATTGCATGAGTCTGATCCGTTGCTGAGCCAAACTTTGTTTCATATTTAAAGAGATGTCATGTATGGTTTGTTGAAGAAACTAGTTGCTAACAATTAATGCATACAGGAATGAGCTTCTTCAACAGAGGTATCCATGGCCGGGGTAACAGGGGAAGAGGAAATTGGAACAGGGGCTCTAGAAGACCAAGGTTTTCTATACATTTTGATGCAGACTCACAAGAGTTGAGCCAGCTATTTCAAGCTGGATTTTTTAACTGGATTGGACAAGGACTGGTCCAACCTAGGCTATAAAGGCCTCATTTCCAAGCCCTGCATGTTCCTGGTATCTCAATTCCCCCTCATGTCTCATTACAACCTGAAGTCCCTGAAAATGACGGATGGCAAGAGATTGTCAACCCGACAACCTCCCAACATCATGGCTGGCCCAATTTTTCTCTACCTGCTCCTCCTCCACCGGTTAACCAAATTGTCCAAGCTTCCCCTGCACACTCACCAGTACAGTCTTCCCACACAAGCAAGAGGTTAAAAACCAAAGCCCATCATGCTCATGATAAAGGAAAAGTTGTTGTTTCCCCCTCCTCTCCCTCAAATGACTGCTAAATCCGTTTCATCCTGCATGCATTTGAGAGATGATTTCTCTCATGTTATTAGTGAGATTAGGCCTAAAGGCTCCACACAACCTAAGGAAAATTTAGAGAAATCAAAGAGAGACAGAAGCAACAAAGGGAAAATTGCCTCCTAGAGTGGAAAATATGGTTTTTGAGTGTTTTTATTTATTGATTGTTGAGAACAGTTGACTTCTGAAGTTTTTGGACAGCACATTATTTTTTGGATATGTTGGATATTATAGTTTTGGATATGGTTTCAAATATCATTGATATTAATTTTCAAATTATGAGAGTGATGATGGGAGCCACAAGGAGGGATGTGTTTGATTGATTAACTAGTTATGTTTATGCTTGTTAAAGAAACCAAAGGGAGTCACAATGGGTCCCACCTACTAGTTATTATTTATTAAAGACCCTTATTATTATTTTATTAATTTTCCCCCTAAACTAAAAATTTGGTTGAGTTTTAGTTAACTTAACTAAAGAGGTAGTTTAACTACTTCAACTAATTTTGATTGCTTAAAGGCAAAAAGAGAAGGAGGAACAAGGGGAGAATAGAAGGAGAAAGCATACTAAGGTCTGTTCTTGAGTTTTATTGAGATAATTTAGTTTTCATTCATTCTTTAATTCATTGAAAGCCTAATTCTCTTTTATGATATCAAGGTCCTATTGTAGATAGCAAGATTCAAGGTTGAATTACATCATTCAGACACTTGTTTTTTAGAGGTGTTGATCTATCTTTAATAGTATGTGTAGACTTGATTGTTTGTGAATTAAATTTCATGACTGAGAAAGGATATTGTGCAGAGTCGAGTGCGCAGCAATCTGTGGCAAGTTGATCCATCTTTTAAAGTTCAGTTTTTTACTTTCTTTCAGAAGTCCTTTCGTATGGTTTTCATCGGGGACATTTAAGTTTGACTTTGGTCCAAACTTCCTCAGGGAATTTTGTAAAGAGAACGATTCTTTTGATGAATTGGAATGAAATAAGCGATTGTTTTATGTCTCATATGTGTTGATTATTGACTTGGTATTTTTACTTCTATCTCTACATTTATTTCTGGACCTATTATATTCAGAAAATTACATAAATATTGAATTTTTCAGCAATCTTTTATTTATAAGAAAATTAGCCTAAGCCCTTGTAACCAATACTTGTGGATTAGGAAACAATTTTTGAGGGCTATAAACATAGGGTGATATTCTCGTCTATCTTGCTTTAGCCAAGTAAGATCTGAAAATGCTTGAGTAAGATAATTTCATATCTTTTCCTCAACATTTATTTGGTAACCATACTGGGGAGATCTTCAATATCTCTCTGGTTGATTTTTATGCTTGATTATCATCGAATGTATCTATTTTTCTGATATTGATTCTTTGACTGTTTCATTTCTTAATGATTGTACCTGTTGCAAGGAAGCCTAATATTGAGCCCGGTCTTCAAGATCAGACCGGCATTGTTTTAAACTTGTTTAACACCATTTTAGACATTGTTAATACTTGGGCTGAGCTTAATCGTTCATGGGCAGCAATTGAACAAGACATAAGTGCCCAAGAACGTTGGGAAGCTAAACGTAGATAGCTTAGTAATTAGCCATAACTTTCTTAGCTTTGATCTTCCTTTCATGTCCTTAGACCTTCATGTTTCTAGGAGAAGAAGAGGCTTATCACCTAAAATTAATCCTATTGTTGAAATAGGAAGAAGGAATGTTGTGTTATCAACCCAACAAAGTTCTCTCAGGAGAACCTTGTCTGATTCATCCAGTTCGTCTTTATCTCCTTTACCTATTATCCATAAGATGGCATCTAGTGGTGGCTCTAGTAGCACTAGAGGTGCTTCTTCATCTCAATCTTCAGCTTCGTTGGTGATTGGTAGCTTATATAGTCACCGAGTCCGTGTCCAATCTACCACAAACCCCGCCAAAGTCATTAAAAAGTATGAGCTTTTTCAGTTTGAAGAAGATGTTACAACCACATTGTGGCATGTTTCCTCTCCTCTTAACCTGGCACCTGCTACTCGCCCACTCCCTAAATTCAAATATCATCTCCCTAGTTTTTCAGGGAATAACACTCTCACTACGAATGAACACTTGGTGGCATTTTCTAATGCTTGTCACAATAGGAGTCAATGACAATGACACTTGTATGTGCTTATTTGTCAATTCCCTTGAAGGGAAGGTTGTGACTGATTTCTTCGATCTCCCTCCTAAGATTTTATCTACCTGGGAGGAGTTAGTCTATTGGTTCAAATCCACTTATGGGCAATCCAAAGCCCATCCGAGCAGTTACGGGAATACAATAACATCGCTTATAAGGATGGTGAGACCATCAAGTCCTTCAACTTGCGTTTCACCAAGTTATACAATCAAATCCCTGAACTCATTCGACCTCGGAAAAAAGCCGCTTTCATGCATTATTATAATGCATTACCTTCCCCCTACCATCATAGGCTTAAGGAAAAGTCTATTGATAACCTTGGCTCTGCTCTGCAAATTTCTTTAGAGTATGAAGAACATCTTGAAAGAATAGGTCTTCCTCAGAGAGAATCAGTTAAATAGACAAACATGTTCACCCTCTTATAGCTTGTACAAGACATGATTAATCATATGATAGCATATGAATGAAAGGGAAATTTCTCCTCTCTTACCCCTGGAGCTTCATCCTCTTCTGCACCCCCTTTAGAAATCCAAATGAAAATAATTTTCAGCCTAAAATTATCATGCCTCGTAATTGGTGTAACTTTTGCGAGGAACATCACGAGGAAAGTACATGTGAGGTAAGGAAGAGTTCCAGAGATAAAATCTTTGGTAAGAGACCTGAAACTACCATCGTTGTCCTAGATTTTGCAGAGCCGGAAGGTGTCATGATCATCAATACTAGAAATAAATCCTATGCTCCAAAATAAAATATGATCCTCCCCGCAATTATTCTAGCCCAAGATCATCCTCACTAGCTGCTATTGTTCAGGTTCCTAAGGTTCCTGACAATCAAGGAACAATCTCTCCTCTCCCCTCTTCCAAATACAATATTCTAAATCAGTTGGCCAACATTAAAGAAGATGCAACCCTTCTGGACATGGTTGTCCTCCCTAAACAACATAGACATATAAAACAATTCATAGAAGGAAAAGCTTTCGTTGTAGCCAACCTCTCTGAAGAAGTAGATGAAGATGATTCGTTTGTAAATAAAGTAGGTGTACATAACTTTAGATAGCCTATAAAAAATCCCCCTTTTTATATTTATGTAAATATTATGGATAAGATTGTACATTGTTGCCTCATTGACGGCGGTTCGGGCCCAAGTGTAATGTCGAATATTATTATGGAAGAGCTAGGCTTGTCTTGTACAAATGAAATGCTAGAAGCATGCTCTCTTATAATAGTCTACAACAGACGACCATAGGTGAAATCAAGGACGTGACCTTGGTTTTGTGCACGCACCCTGAAATAAGGACAACCCTTAATATTTAGGTAATCGATATGCCAGTAAGTAACTACTCGATCATCCTAGGAAGAGATTGGAAAGCTTTGACAAGTGGATACCTCTCACTCAACGGGACACACTTATTTGTTCCTCGGAATGGTAAAAACATCATAGTCCTTAGAGAGAGAGGGAAGGATTTCACCTTATATAGAAAGTGTTCCACAGCCTAATGTGAATTATATCAAAGAGGACCTAGGGGTGTATTCCATCTTTGCAGAGGAGGATAAAATTCCCTTGGAACAAAACGACTTAGACAACGGTATGTGGCATATGCATTGTGATGGTTCATGCTCCAATGAAGGAAATGGAGCTTGTATTATCTTGTACTCTCCTGTGGGGAAAATCCCTACCTTTTCTTATTGGTTAGAGTTTTATTGCACAAACAATGTCACTGAATTCGAAGATTTATTATTAGGCATTGAAAACACTTATAATCTTGGTTGTGGTCACCTTATAGTTTTTGGGGATTCTGAGCTTGTTGTGAACCTTGTACGTAAGATATATTCCCCTAGCAACAAGTTGATGAAACGCTACACCCAAACTATTTGGGAACTTATCTTGAACCTATTATCTTTCAACATTACTCATGTTAAGAGGGAATTGAACTCAATGGTTGATCGGTTAGTTGTTTTTGCAGCCTCTCCTAATCAGCAACTTTTGCCACACAACCCTAATTGTACTTTTCAATCTTTATATCGTCCGCATATCCCTGACAATAAAGAATCATGGCAGGTATTCCCTAGCAGTGAGAGCATATATGTTTTCATTCAAAATAAACCTTATAAGCCTAAGGAAATCATATCAATGGAAGATAACAAGATTCCTAAGGGCTTGACTCCTCTAGAAAGTTCATTTTCATCAAGTGATGTAGGCAAAAAAGAGAAACATAAAGAAGAGGAGTCGAAAAGGAAGGTGGGTGAAACCATCTCCTTGAACATTGGAACACCTGAGTCTCCAAAGAATGTTAAAATAGGTGTCCAATGTTCTGATGAAGAAAAAATGAAGTTTGCCAGACTACTTGGTGAATTTCAAGATCTTTTTGCTTGGTCTTATGAGGATCTTCATGGTTTTGATCCCGCTCTTATACAACATGTCATTCCTATCAAGGAGGGCATAAAACAAGTTAGGCAAAAACAAAGACCTATCAACCCTACACTAGAAGCAACTATTCGAAAGGAGTTGGAAAAACTCTTGAAGTCTGGAATTATCTTTCTGGTTAAGTATTCAGAATGGGTTTCTAATTTGATTCTCGTTCGGAAAACCACTGGTCAGATAAGATTATGTGTAGACTTTCATGCATTGAATCGAGCTAGCATAAAATATCACTTTCCTCTCCCCTAATATGGAAATGATTTTGCAACAAGTTGCAAGATCGCAGATGATGTCCTTACTTGACAGTTTCTCTCGTTACAATCAAATCAAGGTAAAAAAGGCAGATAAATATAAAACCACCTTTATTACTCATTGGGACACTTTTGCTTATGAACGTATGCATTTTGGCTTATCTAATGCAGGTGCCACTTTTCAAAGAGCTATGAAAATAGATTCTGAGGATTTGATCGGCACGATTATTCAGATCTATCTTGATAACTTAACTATGTATTCTAAAAACGATCGGATCATTTTGGTCATCTTAGAAGAGTTCTCATGTGATGCAGGAAATTTGGCATTTATCTAAACCCTTCTAAGTATATTTTCGGCATTACCAAGGGCAAGCTCCTTGAACACATTGTCTCCAATTCGGGAATAAGCATTGATCTTGAAAGGATTGTTGCTATCCTTAATCATCCTGCTCCCACTTCCAAGAAGGAAGTTCAAGCTTTTATGGGCGTTATTAACTTCGCCCATAGGTTTGTTCCTGATTTTGTTGTCATGGTCAAACCGACTCATAATCTGCTTAAGCAAGATCCTTCTTTTTCTTGGACAGAGGATGCGAAAATGCTTTTGTAGGGATCAAGAAAGCAATCAGTTCCGCATCGGTTTTGGTGAAGCTGGATTTTGAGAAAGAATTCATGATATATATTAATGCCACAAAGGAAGCAGTTTATGCTATGTTCATGCAATGTGATGACAAAGGAAATGAAAAACCTATGGCTTACATGCGTCAAAGTTTGTCTAATGATGAGGTTAAATATTCTTTTCTTGAAAATCATGCTTTCGCTCTTGTTAAAGCTGTGGAAAAATTTCACCACTTCATCTTAGGTAAGCATACGTTGGTAAAATTCCCTTTACCTGCTATCAAGTTTTTTCTCTCACGGACTTATCTTTTAGGGAAGCTTGCACATTGGCTTGCCAAGATCCAGGAGCATGATTTAACTATTATGACTTCTACCACCATCAAGGGACGTGATTTAGCCCTTCACTTAGTTCATCATGCTGAAACTAGTGAAAAAATTGATGAACAGGATAGTTCCCTATCAACACTATTCTACATTGATAATCAGATCCTCCCTGTGTTTGAACATCCTTGGTAAAAGAATTTGGTTTACTATTTGCAAAACCAATGATGTCCAGATAACTTAGACACTCATCAAAGAAGAAGGTTATGTCTTGAATCTGCTAGATACGTCATTATAGGAGACTTCTTGTTTAGAAGATCTGTTGATGGTATGTTGCTTCATTGTGTAAACGATGAGGAAGCACATAAATTGTTGCAAGAAACTCATGGTTCTTCAAATTTTGTTATTCATGTAGACAATCATTTTTCTGCTAAAACCACTGCTTTTAAGATTATTAAAAAATAATACTATTGGCCTTCAATCTTTCGTGACTCTTATGTTTTTTTGAGATCTTGTGACAAGTGCCAGAAATTTGCTGGGAAAAAACATGTTTCAGCCATGTCATCTCAAGTAACCAAAAAGAGAAAGTATAGGGGAAAAAGAAAGGGGAATTTGGTTAAGTATAGAAGAGGGAAAAGAAGAAAATAAAAGAGAGTGGGAAAATAGAAAAGCAGAGAGAAATTTTCATAAGCGGGAATTGGTCTCAAACAAGCCCCATTGTTGCAAAACCATCATTTTCTAGTCCAATGTTTTATCCACTTACTCGTTTTCTATTGTGTTTGTACCATTAAAAAGGGCGTGAGCAAATTCTTTGTTGAAGATTTGTTTTTATTACAACTTGGGGGAGTAATTGTGTTCTTGATACATTCTTCAATGACTTTGATATATTATCTTAAGTATTAAACTTCTTGTATGATGGGTTGTTAGCATTAAAGATTAATAATTGCATATCTAGAAACAACAATGACGATCTTGAATTTTAATATTGTGGTTGATTTCATAGTCTCATTTGACTTCAGCCACCATATATCATTTTTTTTATTCACGAACAAGAAATTTGGAAATTTCATTAATAAAGTAAAAGTGCTCAAATAGAAGCCAGGGGATGGACAACTAATAAATGTTTCCTTTTGGAGTAAAAGAAACAAGGAAGCGAAAGGGAAATAAGAAATTGTTTGTTCAACAAGGTTGAGATGAAAACAAAACTTCTAGGCCGGGGCCCCGACTATCGCATCGTGACTTAGTGTTGATATGTTCTATCTGTATTACAAATAGAATTGAATGTTGGTTTGAAACTGTTTGAAATTCATTTATGTTTTCATAGAAGCTCGATGGGATAGACACAATGCATTGTCATATAATTGTTCAATGCTCCATATTGGATCAAATTACTTGAGCCAATACAATATTCAAGAACTACGAGACTATCGAACCATGCAAACGAGAAGAGGTGTTACATCCAGCAAAGAAGCAGCAACCAAAATTCCAAGGCAAATTGTTTAATAGCAAATCCATAAAAAAAAATATTGGGCAGTGTATATTTATCCATAGACATTGGACTGAGTTCTTTGCACCGAATCATTGAACATATTTGTCATAAATACAAGTACAGGAACTACCAAAAAAGAAAAAACATGCATACAATTATGTGTTGTTCCTCTAGTGGGACAACATGCAGGATCCATCGAGATGTTCTTCAACATGCATACAAAACTCATTACCATGTTTTTTTAGGAATTCCTTGTAGTCTTCTCCTAGGAAGGTCAGTGTTGGTTGTCGTAA
Organism: Picea mariana; assembly: GCA_032191745.1. NCBI lineage: Eukaryota > Viridiplantae > Streptophyta > Pinopsida > Pinales > Pinaceae > Picea > Picea mariana. The sequence goes on along the minus strand of JASDQU010014042.1, from coordinate 154,587 downwards.
TCTCAATATCTTGTGGAAGACCTGAAGCAACAAAAAAACAGAAGAGTGGTTTTGCAGTGGAATAATTCTTTAGCTTGAAGCAGGTCAACAACGCATGCTCCTGACGCTGGCGACCTGGAGACATTGCAAGGCACCACTGAATTGTACAAATAACAGGCAAAAGGCCCCAGTGAGAAGTGTTTCCAATCCGTGGCCACCACTACCAAGAGCATGACATCCCGCAACATCGCTCCAATGGCCCACACAAGTAAGAAAGCAACCCAGAATTCTTCAAATGCAGGAGGCCATAAGAACCCATCCTCGCGATAAAATTGATAGTTCTCACAAGCTTCTCATGAGGAAGAAGAGGAAAAATGTTGTACAGAAAGAAGAAGAGCCCGAAACTGAAAGTGAGGAGACATCAAGATACCACCTCCTTATAGTCGAAGACTTCAAGGACACGGTCTGCACAAGCAATTCGAGAGCTCCAAATTAATTCATTCTGGGCAAGAGGGGACCAAGAGACCCCTCCTTACAGGCAAATACCTCAGGGACACAAGCTGCACGAGCAATTCCAAAGGCCCAAATTAGTATGTTCTGGGCGGAAGTGTTGGATTACTGAGAAGGGGGGTGAATCAGTGATAGAGCAATAAAATCTTTTTTTAACCATAATATGCAAGTGTTATATCAATGTAGCATTATCATCCAATAGTTGCATAGTAAATAAACAATGAACAAATGAGCAATCATACACATACACAGTACAGTAGTGTTTTTACATGGAAGCCCAAAGGAGGAGAAAACCACGGAATTGTAGATTATAACCTTGTACAATATTTACTACAAACAGATTTTCAGTAAAAGAACAGAAAAGATACAATGGCAAATACAAACATTACACAAAGATTTTTCCCTTGGAAACCCAAACCGGGAAAACCACCATATTCTATATTTTCATTGTGATACATTATTTACAATACAATATACATATAGGAGCCAGCGGCATCCAAAACCCTAACCCAATGACCTNCTTATATGTCTTTATGGCTCCTATATGTATATTGTATTGTAAATAATGTATCACAATGAAAATATAGAATATGGTGGTTTTTCCCTTGGAAACCCAAACCGGGAAAACCACCATATTCTATATTTTCATTGTGATACATTATTTACAATACAATATACATATAGGAGCCAGCGGCATCCAAAACCCTAACCCAATGACCTGGATTAGTCAACAAACCTAATTCCTTAACCGAAAATAGAAAACCATCAACATAAAATCATGTGTCGAAAAACCACCTAAATATGTGACATGTTTCCCAAGGCAAAGAATATTACAACACCTAAATAGGTGACACTACTACTCGTGCAAAGAATATAACACATATCCAACAGAAATGTTTTTTCTTATATGTCTTTAAGAATTACATTCATTGGAAGCACCAACTTCCTTTGTTTTCCAGCTGCAACTGGAAGGAGGCTCCAACCCCCTAATTTCTCAGGCTACAACCTGAGGGAAGCTCCAACTCCCCAATTCTCTGGCTACAACCAGGAGAAGGCTACAACCCCCTATGTTCTTCGGCTACAACTGGAAGGTGGATACAACCACTTGTCTTTGCCCCGTCCAACCGCCCTGATGTAGAAGTAGAATGATGGAACCATTGTCACACTATCACTGTGAGATATACTGTTGTAAACATGTACCAATCAACCTGCACCAAGCAACTTGTACCAATAACCTGAACCGAGAATGAGACTAAGGCTTATCAATTAAAAAAAAAAAAATCATCATATAATCTTACACAATCACCATGCCCTCAATATAAGTAAATAAATCAATATCTTTTGAAAAAATATTTAAACAAAAAAAATTGAATTAAATTAATATTTAAATAAAAGAAAATGATAAATTTGATAATTATAATTTTAATAAATTGTTTTATAGTGATAATGTAAAATGATAAATTATCAAGATATACAATATTATCTCGATATCACTATCATCTCACGTGTTACATGCCACTATCATCTCTGTAACATGAATAAAAAGAAACAAATTGATAAAACACTTTCAAGCATAATATACCACATTGTTACATGTTGCACTGAGGACATTTAACTAAAAAGGTTCATGGAAAAATTGAATTTCTCATAAAGAGAATTAATAAATATATTTTGTGATGACATAAGAATCATTAAGGATTTAACTTATTATGGAAAAATTATTGATATTCAAAACCATTTTATTTGTTATAAAGAATATTTAATCTATATTGATATTCAAAACCATTTCATTTGTGATAAAGTGTAGGATATAATGAGATAAAAAAAAGAAAAACTATTGATATTTAAAACCATTTCATTTGATTTGTGATAAAGTGTAGGATATAATGAGATAAAAATGAATATTGTAGTTAATTATAAATAATTTTAGATATATTTAAATTTATATTTATTAATATTGATATTTAAAACCATTTCATTTGTGATAAAGTGTAGGATATAATGAGATAAAAATGAATATTATAGTTAATTATAAATAATTTTAAATATATTTAAATTTATATTATTAAATATTAAAAAGGATTAAATTTTTTGTGTAAAATTTTTTTATTATGTATAATTATAATATATATATATATATATATATATATATATTTTTTTTTAATATTAATTTTTATTTTATATTTATATATAATACAAAATTATCTAACTAATAAATTAAAAAAAAATTAAAAACTAAAAATATTAAATTTAAGGTTTTAAAGAACCGAGATAACAACACTCTAATAATAAATATAGAATGATTCATTATAACACATTTAAAAAGTTACTCTATAAAATTCACTATAATATTAATTCTAATAATAAATATAGAATGATTCATTATAACACATTTAAAAAAGTTACTCTATAAAATTCACTCTAATATTAAATTTAATATTTAAAGAATTGTGACAAATTCATTGTAATATTAATTTAAGATTTTAAAAAATCTAGACAAATTCACTTTTTTAATAAATATATAAATTTTGAATAAATATAAATATATAATGTTTTAAAAAGTGAGGACAAAATTGTTGTAACAACCATCCTAAATATTTTAAAAGAATAGACAAATTTATCTTTATAATAAATTTAAAGAGTTGAGACAAGTTCATTGTAAGTTTAACAAAGCTTAAACAAATTCACTGTAACAACTTCAACTTAAGTAACAAATTTTCATTGATAATAAATTTTAAAGTTTTAAAGAGTTAAGATAAAAATTTCAATATAAAGTTTTTAATTGTTTAGACAAATTTTCTATAATAATAAATGTAAAGCTTAAAAGGGTGGAGACAAATTCATAGTAGAAAAATCAATACATATTTTAAAGAGCTAAAATAACATGTGCATAACCCCATGATTGTGGATCATGATTGTGGATAAAAGTAATGTTTTTCACCAACTTATACATAATTTTCATGTAATTATATTAACTAGATGCATTTACACTTTTTGTACATGTCAATTTCTAATTCTTGTGTAGAGATTTGATTTACTAAAGTAGGGTGACATATCATGTAGGTTAATATAGGTTGAAGTAGATGCATTTATTTCAATGTAATTAGATAAATGGGATGCATTGATTTCAGTGTATGTCCATTTTAAATTGACTTTAATTATATATTGTTGTATTTATAAGAACTACATGCATTGATTTACATGTACATGAATTGTTTTCTGTGTTTGAACATTAGATTTAGTGTGTGTTGCATCGATTTCAATATTTCATTTCTTTCATATACGGTTACAATTTCATGGTTGCAACCAATCTGCTTCACCTCTTGGGAACAATGTTGGAAATGCCATATCAAATAATCCCTTGATGTTATACTCATTGATTAGAGATGAGCCAATGCCATGCCAATTAAGAGGGCGGTAGCGATGGAAATTTAATTTATTAAAATAGGAGCATTGAACTCCATGCATTGATTTCCTCGTGCATGCATTGCTTTTAGTGTTTCAACATTAGATTTGGTGTGTTGCAATGATTTCAATATTTCTTTTCTCTTTCATACAAGGCTCCTCTTATTCTAAGAAATTAAATGCATAGAACTATTGATCATGATTTTATGGGCAGAACGAAATGAATACAGATCTATATTATGAACATAGAGATACAGAGATACATTAAAACTTGGCTTCTATTCAATAAAGAAATATGTTGAAACTGTAAAATGCAAACTAAAACAAGCTTATTAGAATGGTGGTAGCTTATCTCTGAGAAGAGTTGTGACGGTTGCGCTCATTCGCAAGAAAATGAGTACAATGAGGCTCCAAAGGCCTTTTTACATTAAACATGAATGTCAAAACCCTATACATCCAAAAACCTAACCCTAGAAGATGAAGCGTCAAAAGTTATGTGGGCCCTGTTGGCGTAAGTTGGTACATCAACTTCACGGGGTCGTAACTTTTGCATACAATCTCTGTTTTAGGTGAACAATAGCTTATTGGAAAGGTATATTCGAGTACTACACATTATGCTATCACACTCTGACTCCATGTATATTGGGACTATGGCGGGCCCAAAAAACGTTGTTTAGGGCCTTGAAACGACCCCGGAAGTTTGGGACTCGAAAAGCTAGGAAAAACTACCAAGATGAAAACTAAAACTACCAAGACGACATCTATGTGTGAGCCATTTGGAATAGGTGGGTGGCCACCGATATCCACCTGGATCAATCCTCCCCCTTTAGGAAGCAATGGTCTCCATTGTGTTGAGCTCCCCCATCATATGAGGAATTTTTTGTTGAATTTGGCCCTAGGTGAGCCACTTGCCTTGGTGCAGAAGTTGTCCTACTTTGACAACACGATAAAGCTGAAACTTTTGTTGGTGAGTGCCCTTGACCTGTGTTTCCACGATCTAATCAATAGATGCATGTTCCATGCAATCAGGGTTGAGCTCTGCCAGTGTCAATTGTTCTGCTACCTCTGAGGTGTCCAATAATGGTGGAAACTATGGTTGAAGAAGGTCCACATTAAACATTAGGTGCAAGACAAGGAAGGGAGGAATGTTGAACTCAAAAGAATTGTCACCCACAGCCTTGGTGATGGTATAAGGTCCACAGCAGAGTGGATGAAGCTTTTGATGGGGTCTTGTAAGGCATTCTTTCTACAAGTGCAACCAAACTTTATCTCCCACCTGAAACGTGTGTGGCACCCGGTGTTGATCATGGTACTACTTGTACTTGGCATTGGACTTCTGCAAAATATCCTGAACCTATTGGCAGAGGTTCTGCATCCGCTCAATAAACCGGGTAGCTTTGTCGACTTCAGTTTGAGCATGGGACGAATCTTTCTGGGTGGCCACAAGGGGTAGTGCAACATCCATGGGACCCAATGGTTGAAATCCCAACCCCACTTGAAAGAGTTGTGGTCGGTTGAGCTGTGTATGGCTCTGTTGTAGCTGTGTTGAACATAGGTAAGACTCTCATCCCATGAGCGGGGATGCTTGGAATTGTACATGTGCAAAATATACACGATCATCTGGTTGACGGTATTGCTTTGGCCATTCATCTGGGGGTGGAAGGCAGTGGATTTGGTGAGCTTGGTGTCCAACAATGACCAAAGGCTTGACTAGAATGTGTTGAGGAACCGACTGCCTCAATCTGAGACTATGGTTTGGTGTATCCAAAAATGTACCCACACTCGTTCAAACAAGATCTTGGCAATGGCCTCTATCGTGATGCTCTTCTTACAGGCGACTAGAATTGTCATTTTAGAAAAATGATCAACCACCACAAAAATGCAGTCATTTCCCCACTTGGTTGACGGAAGGCTTGACATGTAGTCCATCGAGATGGATTCCCAAGGCCTTTCAGGAGTAGGAAGAAGAGTGTGCATGCCTTGTTTTTTAATGGTCAGTTTGGAAATGGCGCAGGAAGTGTAGAACCTAATATACTTGTTGACATCCTGTCGAAGTTTCGGCCAATAGAAATGTTGTTGCAACATTGCCACTAACTTTTCTACGTTGAAGTGTCCTTCCACCAGACTGTAGTGGGATTCCCAAATCAGTTTCTCTTGCTCGCTTGATGGAATGCAGAGATGGCCCATATGGCATAGTAGTCCATCCTGAAGATGGAAATCAGTGACAACTGTGTTTGTGCCCAACATCTGGTAGGTAGCGGCAAAGTCAGGATCTCTCTCATGTTTTATACTTGATGTTGAGATGGAACTACTACAAGTATGTGGACCACTTTTGATGGCGGTTATTCTACAATTTTCCCTGTGTCTGCATGAACTGCAGCGGCTTATGATCAATGTGGATGATTGCCTCCTTCCTGAGAATGTAATGCCTCCACCGGCAACAGGCTTGCACAATGGAGTACATTTCTTTGTCATAAGTAGGGTACTTACGGACGACATCTGATAGTGTCTCACTATGATGGGCCATGGGGTGTCTGTGATGAGTGAGAATTGTGCCCACAACATAGTCTGAAGCATTTGTCTCGATTTCAAAGGGTTGTTGTAGGTTAGGTAATGAGAGCATTGAGGCTTAGCACAAGCGTTGTTTCAAATCATCGAACGCTTGTTGTTGTGACAGGCCCCACATGAACTTTACCTTACCACCGCCCCTAGTTACTTGGCTGAGGGCCCATGCAATATGGGAGAATCCCAACACGAACCTACGATATAAATTGGCAAGGCCTAAAAAGCTCTGAAGCTCAATGAGTATGGTTTGGGTTGGCCAGTCACGAATGACCTGGATTTTGGTTGGATCCACATGCACCCCATGCTCATCAACAATGTAGCCTAGGTATTGGCCCATGTTCATGTCGAATGAGCGTTTTTCCAAATTTTCAAATAGTTTATGATGTCGTAGAGTGTGCAGAACTTGTTGAATATGCTGCAAGTGTTTCGCCCAATTCTTGTTGTAGATGAGGATGTCATCTAGATACACCACCACAAAAGAATTGTTGAAAGGCCGCAAGATATCGTCAATCATCCTCATGAAAGTTGTTGGGGCATTCATCAAACCAAAGGGCATGATCAACCATTCAAAACGATCTTCTTTGGACTTGAAGGCAATTTTCCATACATTTGTCTACTTTATTGGGACCTGATGGTAGCCAAACTTCAGATCAATCTTACTGAAGTATTTGGCCCCCTTGAGCTAGTCAATGAGATCGTCGATTCTAGGAATCAGGTATCGGTTCCTGACTGTGATTTTATTTATGGCCTGGTAATCAATGCAATTACCAGGTCTCGTCTTTCTTCTACACAAACACGATTGGGCTTCCACACAGTGATGAGTTGGGTCCGATGTGCCCCTTTTGGAGCAGTTCTTGGATGTGACGCTTGATATCCTCATTTTCTAACAGAAAGCGGCGATAGACTAGCCCATTAGGTAGAGGTGCACTCAGGGTCAGATCGATTGAAGGCTTGAACTCACAATGTAGAGATACCCCAGTGGGTGAGGAGAATATGTTTTTGTATTCCTCCACGACCTTATCCACTTGCTTTTGTTGTGTGGAGAGATCAGTTATGGAGGCCATGGATGTGGTTGCAACCTTTCGCTCACTTTGAGAGAAAATCACGAAGAAGACAAACTTCCCGGTCTGAGAGATGACCTTCCTGCATTGCTTGGCAGAGATCAAGGAAATGGCATTAGGTGGGACTATCTCGAGTATCATGTATAAGTTCAAAGTAATAATAACAGTGTGAGACCTAGACTCATATACAGCATGGTGTTTTCATAAATAAGGTTGGCCCAAAAAAACATCACAAACTTCAAGGGGGGAAACATCACACAATACCTTATCTTTGAAAGCCTTGATGTTATAGGACAAGCGGCACTGTTGGCTGACACAAAGATCAATTCCTTGACATAGCCATCCGATGGTGTATGGCTATGGGTGCGACGTTGTTGATAGGGCCAATCACTTGACGACCTCCACTGAGATGAGGTTCTTGTGCCTACCTCTATCAATGATGAAGTGCAGCGGAGTACCCTTTACCCACATATGTGAATGAAAGAGATGATTGCCTTCCTTTGGCCCATCAGATTCATCGGGTTGGATCTTGGTGGTAGAAACGGTGGCACTGGGTTCCACATCAATAATATATCTCCCATTTTCTGGTTCTGACTCTGAGTCGAAACCCGAATCTGATTCATGGGCTTTCACCTCAACCACCAATGACTTCTTTGAGCGACAATCAACAATTTTATGCGAGGGAATCTTATGGAAGTCGCACCACTTCTAGGTGTCTTACTTCATCTTTCCATTGTCCTTCTTTGTTTGCAACTTAGACTGGTTGTCCTAAGGTTGTCGATATTTGCTCTACCCTTTGTTCTTCGAGTTAGGGCTACCCTTTCCCTACTTCTGATGTGAGGGGTTCCCAGAGCCAAACTATCGCATCTTTTGTTTAAGTTTATGCTTGATCTTGACGGCTTATCGATAGGCCATAGCCAAGGACAAGATGTCCAGAAACTCCATTTTTGTCTGGATGTATCTATGCAGACCGTCGCGGTGTTTGAGCACCAAATGTCGCTTAGAATGTTTGATACCCAACTTGGTGCGTAAGCTATGGAAGATATTTGTGAACTCTAGCATTGTTTGGTCCATTTTTTTGCTGCAGTGTGGTCCATCCTATAAACAGGTTGTCATAACTTCCAACAAGGTAGTATTGTTCCTTAATAGCATCCATGAAGGACTCCCAAGTGAGTGCTACTATAAATAAAGAGGGTTCATTTGTTTCATTTTTCTCACAAAGAGTCTCCCACCAATATTTGACATGAGGGACGAGTTTGAGGAGCGCAAATGTAATCTTTTATCTATTGGAAAAGTTATGGACAGAAAAATACCCTTCTAGCAGATTCAACCATTTGTCTACAACATTTGTGTCTATCTGACCTTCAAATATAGGAATATCAAAGTTTATTTGTACCTTGAAGGAGGCAGTGCCTCCACTCAAGGAAGATATGTCGTATGTTGGTAGTCGTCGAAGGATTTGCACAAAACTATCCATCATCTCGCTCCTCTATTGCACGAGGGCTTCCTCGAGCAACGGTTTGAAAGGATCTCATGTCACATCATCTTTCTTTTCTCCCTCCATGGAAGGTCGCTTGGGCGTGCGAGAGATTTTGTACTCAAGAGAAACAAGCTCGAGGCCCAAATCTTTGTACCCTGACCTCATTGGGGACATGCACTAAAAACGACAAGGAGCAGACAACTCTGATACCATTGATCTAGATTTTATGAGCATAACGAAATGAATATAGATCTATATTATGAAGACAGAGATACAATGAACAATAACAAAGATACAATAAAACTTGATTTCTATTCAATAAATAAATATGTTCAAACTGTAAAATGCAAATTGAAACAAGCTTGCTAGAATGGTGGCGGCTTATCTCTCAGAAGAGATGTGACGATTGCGCTCATTTGCAAGAAGAAGAGTACAATGAGGCTGCAAAGGCCTTTTTACATTAAACATGAATGTCAAAACCATAGACATCCAAAAACCTAACCCTAAGAGATGAAGCACCAAAAGTCATATGGGCCCCGCTGGGGTAAGTTGGTAAATCAACTTCCTGGGGTCGTAATTTTTGCATACGATCTCTATTTTAGGTGCACGATAGTCCATTGGAAAGGTCTATCTAAGGACTACATGTTATGTCATCACACTCTGAATCAATCTTTATTTTGATAGTGGTGGGCCCAAAAAATGTTGTTTAGGGCTTCAAAACAGCCTCAGAAGTTTGTGACCCGAAAAACTAGAAAAAAACTGCTAAGATGAAAATTGAAACTACCAAGACAACATTTGTGTGTGAGCCATTTGGAATAGGTGGGTTGCCACTAATATCCACTTGGATCAACTACATGCATTGATTTATGTGTACATGCATTGCTTTTAGTGTTTCAACATTAGATTTGGTGTGTTGCATTGATTTCATTATTTTCCTTCTTTTAACAATCCATATATTACAAAGATTGGAGAAAGATACTATTGATATTTGGAAGCAAGAGAGATAGGGTATGATGTTCACTACAACATCTCGAGTTAAAGTTTTGAATGGTATACGATTTTAAACTCCCTTTTCATATGGTCTATATCAAAAGATGGCAAAAGTAGCATGTGTGACTATAAGAAAAGAAAAAGAAGATAGATTGAGACTTATCACAATGTAAACTATTTGTAATTGATTACATTCTTATTATTCACGTTTTTAATCATTCATCATTATTACTTTATTTATATTCAACTTATTCATCATGTAACTATTGAAATATACTTCTGAATAATACTCTCTATGTTCTCAACAAATTTAGAAAACTGAGTAAATTGAAAATGATCAGATTCATCTCAGATATATACATAATGTAAATTTTGAAGTATACTTCTGAATAATACTCTCTATGTTCTCAACAAACTGAGAAATCTGAGTAAATTGAAAATGATGAGATTCATCTCAGAGATATACATATTATTAAAATGGGAGAGTAGAGTATTACACACTAACAATACTACTCTACTCTCCTAATGTTCTTGGGCTCTCCCGTGAGGGAGTTACGCCCAGTCTCACTCTGATATCATATTGAAATGGGAGAGTAGAATATACACTAACAATACTTCAAGCGCTCTATTGAATCAATGTAATGATAAATATAAATACAACAATGTTTGTCTTAGGATAGACAAACTACCTTGATCACTCAATCTATCAATTGAGCAAATAGCTCAACCTCACACCATTATATGACTCTTAGTTGGAGAGAATCTCTCTCTCGCAACCAACTATCTAACAACCTCCTAAACTGTAAGATAAAACCACTCATGTAGAGATTGTTCTCTACCTCACAAACATTTGTTTGTCATCTTTTGACTTCCACTACTGCCATCTTCATTGTTGTCTCAACACTCTCACCATCTTCCCTTCAACCATACTTTTTTCACTATGGGTTTCATCTTTGAACTTGCTCACTCATTCCTTTTGTACCTGCAAACAACTAATCATTGATGTCCATATAAAAAGAAATCCATCTACCGAGATACATGGGTACCATCTGTTATACTCATTAGTTCTCTAGGAATCCTTTTCACCGACATGGTTCATCAACACATTAGACTCTCCCTTAATCATACCTTGGTCCATCACACTCTCAGATTACTCCATCTCACATTTCCCCTCTTAATCGAAGATCCAACTTCTTTGATTTTACATCAAGCTAGCATATGAGTACACCTACCACTCTCGTACATACCCATGTGTTTCATTCCACAACTTGATGCACATCCTCTCTATGCATGAGAGGGATGCATGTTGAATATTGTAACTGCAAAGAGTATTCTATTTATTATTGAGTCATTTACTTATAAATCAATCCCCTTTTGTGCACTGATCATGTTGAGGCTTATGTATGACCAAATATTGTTTTGTGGATTGGTCAAACCCTAATTATATCATGTTAATTAAGAAGTCGGCCCCCATGCCTAATTAAAGTGGTTATAACCACTAAGTGAAGAGGCCGGCCCTGCTTGATGAAGAGACACCTCCCTAGCGCCTGCTAGCTAGCATAAATAAGTAAGGAGTGTTCCTCATTTGTTCACTCACTCAAGTCACTCATCTAGTGTGCAAGTTTGAAGGAAGTTGCAGTTGTCGGAAGAAGGAGAGAGAGGTGCATTGCTTAGTCTTGGATATTCCCTAGTGTTTGGTTTATTATCTTGGCATTGTATTGGCAATCTATATTAAGGAAGTTTTTGTTGAGTTTTCTCCCCCATGAGGGTTTCCCAGGATAAATGTTGTGTACCTTGTGATTGTGTTTCTTTCAATGATCATGCTTGTGCTATTATTGTCTAGTAAATTGAAAAGAACTTAATAGCAACTCTAAATTTAACATGGTTTCAAAGCTTAACTGAATAGAGCACCTTTCACTGGGTAACCAAAAACATCATTGTTGTCAAACAAGAAAATTAGGGCTTTTTATTGGAAGAGAACTTCAGCCTAAAAACCATCTAGGGAAGTGTGCCCTAGCCTAGCGAACTCATTGGCACCTTGAGCGCACCTTTTCAGTGGCCAGAGCCTTTGAAAATTCAAACCCTAGTTTTGGATGGTACCAAAAAACCAGAAAAACCAGGAAACCAGAACCAGTACCAGAAGTACCAGTCCAGAAATGGCGCAAGTCAATTTTCAAGGGGTAAAACTTGAAATTTCTTAAAACAAACAGCTCCAGCCTACTCACCTCATCCCAGCGCATCTAGTCCCTGGATCGGAATTCCAAAATTTGAAAGTTGAAAAATTAGGGTTTCCTCATAAAACCTTAAGTTGTAGTTGCAGTTGCAGTACCAGTTACAATTACAATTGCAGCACCAATTGTAGTGCCAGCACCAACTACAGTACTAGTTGCAGTAAAAAAAAATCTTTGTGGCTATTGTATTATTGTCCTAATGCACCTTACCTAGCAAGATATTGTGAGAGGTATGTAATTACATGTGTTTAAAATGCATTATTATTCTAAAGGGTACTTGCAGGAGAAGGGATCTTTTGTCATAGATCCAGCACATTCAGAGGAATAATGCACCTCGGGTTTGATCATTTTATATGCATCTATTCATTATGACATTATATTGACATCTAGGTTGTATGTTGAAGTTATGAACATCATACTATCTCTTGGTCAAATTAAAGACAAGGTATTAGATTGAGATTAGAGTTTATTCTCTAACTTAGACTTATGTCAAGATAGCATATTGTCTTAGTACAGAGGACAAGTTGAAGAAAGCACTTGTCATCTTGAGTGAAGGAGACTTGAAAGAAAAGCAACACACTCATTCTTGAGGACAAGACTCCAGGTTCTAGGTTTGATTGATTAAGTTGATAAGATTCAAAGTTGCACATCACAAGTTGATAACTACCCCATTACAAGTAAAACACTATAGTTGAGGTAGCAGTCTTTAAAAAGTATTAGACTTGGTAGCATATGAGCATATGACCAGATGCAACTACCATCTCCTCTAGGAGAAACTTCTTGTGTTGGTTCCAGGTTACCATGGAGGAATGTTTGATCACAACACTAGAAGAGTGTCGATCTCATTTTGTATTGTATTTCTTACTTTTGATCTTTGTTCCAGACAGGTCACAAGTGATAGCTCTAAAGGAGCTATTGTGATGATTATTCGTGTTATTGTTTTATTACTATTATCAAAAGAGTAGTATTCTTGCTTGTTGTTTTGTTGACCTTGTTTCAGGTCACAGGTGATAACCCTGAGGAAGCTATAGTGAAGGTTGCAAAAGGCAACAAATTAGATGAGTCATGAAGCAGACTATGTACATGACCATATACATTCATGTACCAAAGAAGATGAATAAGAAGCTATCTTTTGAGATCCAGAGTATCTCATATGGAGATTGATTGTAATGAGCAGAAGGCTCCAAAGACAACCAAACATTAGAACAAGAACTCACAGTAGACTTGTTCAAAGGATAATAAAGCCACCTTGACAGGAAGTTGAAATCGTTGGAAGTCTGACTCATCTTTCCATATTAAGACTTGGTATTCAACACCAAGTATATCCTCTAAGAGATGATGAAGTCCTTGTAGACTTAGTAGAAATCAAGATTCAGAGTAAGCCTGATCTCAGAAAGGATCAAATGAAGAGACATCTTCCAGGACTGGGAGACAGAGGCCATAAGAAGACTAGACCGTAGCTTCAAAGACTTCTAGGAGATATGAAATCTCTTGGGAAGATTCCTTTGTTTCAGTGAAAGAGAAGGAAGCCAGTCAGAAAGACTGGGATATGGATTTTTTCGTAAGACTAGAAGTGAAGTCAGTATTGAATTCCAAGATTGATCTAACAGATCAAGCATGTTGCAGACGTACAAATACTGAACTGTGTCCAGAGGATTCTCCAAGCAAGAGGGAGAATACTATGACGAGACACTTACTCCGGTAATTGAAGAAATAGTTCCAGTATTCATAAAGACAACCAGAACAACCATGATTCATATACAGTGTGAGATGTAGGGGGAGTAATCCCCATATTTAAAATTGAGTGGAAGATGGTGCTGTACATTAGTCAGGCCACGGAAACATGACTACAATAGCAGATAGAGTTACCTCCATGAAAAGAGAAGAGTTATCTTCAGTGTCAGTTTTTGAGCCACTCTCAGTTTAAGATGAAGTTGTTGTCGTAATAAAGTAGAGGAGTTACTATCATATTTCATCAGTCATAGTGAGAATGGAGCAGCCCTTCTCAGCTTTAAAGCAGCTGTAGCAGAGTCCCAGTTCCAGAAGGAACAGTTGTAGAAAGAGGAGAGGACATACTCTCAGGTAGTGAGACAGATAATGTTTTGTATAAAGCACATAGAGCCAGCACATGATTGTGCAGATTGAGTTGCAAGTGAGCAAGTGTACCAGGTTGTCACAATGTGATGTGAAAATTTAGTTTCAAAGTACAAGACTCATGTCTGCAAGATGAAGCAATCTCCTAGAGCTTGGTATGGTAGATTGATAGTTTCCTCACGAACTTGGGCTTTACCAAGAGTAAAGCAAAATTCTAACATTTACTTCGAGGTTATGAATGATGAGCCAATTATATTATTGTTGTATGTGGATGACTTATTCTTAACTAGAGAAGAAAATCTCATCACAGATTGTAAGAGGCTAGTTGTAGAATTTGAGATGAAAGACCTAGGCCTGGTGCACTATTTCCTAGGTCTCGAATTTTGGCAGAGCCCAGAGAAGATCTTCCTTTACCAAGGGAAGTATGTAGTTGAAATACTGAAGAAATTTGACATGTTAGAATGTAAATCCATGAACACACCCATGGAAACAAAGTTGAAGCCCCTGGTAGATACTTCGTCAGAATTGGTTGATGCTACTCTATACAAGACAGATTATTGGTTCGTTGATGTATCTAACGAATACCAGGCTGGATATATGTTTTGTTGTGAACACCTTTCAGTCAGTATCTCGTAGAGCCCAGACGTGTTCACCTTGAAGCTGCAAAACATGTGATGAGATACCCTAAGGGTGCATTGGAACATGGTCTCTATTATAATGGAGGTCATAAATTCAGAGTGATTGGTTATATCGATTCAGATCGGGATGGAAGTGTTTCTGACAAAAAGAGCACTTCAGAGTGTTGTTTTAGTTTGGGTTCAGCCATGACTTCATGGTAGAGCAGGAAGCAATCCAGTATTGCTCTCGGCACGACAAAAGCAAAATACATGGCAGCATGTTCCACCAGTTGTGAAGGCATATGGCTTCTAATGTTGTTGACAGATCTATTTGATCTCGAGATGGAAGCCACCGTGATTCTATGTGATAACCAGAGTTGTATAAAGATGATGGAGAACCATGTGTTCCATCATGAGTCGAAACACATAGAGATCCGGTATCACTTCATTTGTGATATGATGCAGAGAGGAGTTGTAAAACTCCAACATGTTGGCACAGATGAGCAGGTTGCATATGTGTTGTTCAAACCTATGTCTCATGTAAAGTTTGAGCACTTTCGAGACAAGCTTGGTATAGTCTGAAAGGACCTCCCTCGAAAGGGGGAGTGATACTGATGATACTATGGTATCCTGACCAATAGCGGGTAGCTCAGTTAGGATTTTATATCCTAGAGGACTGATCATCCCTGGACAGATCCCGAAGGTCTGTAAGGACGGGCTGTTAGAGTACTTGTGCATGTGTATGCTAGATTCGGTCAGTAGTGATAGCTCCATTAGGATTTTATATCCTAATAAATCTTTTGATTCCTGGGCATATCCTTTGGATCTCTCAAAGTACCACAAAATGTTGTTTCACCTGCCTCATTCTGTTGCATATGATGTTGATGTTGTTCCAGCCTCATGCTGATGATTTCCAACCTCGTGTTGATGTGGATGTTGATGTTGATGTTGTTCCAGCCTTGTGCTAATGATTTCCAGCCTCGTGTTGATGTCGATGTTGTTCCAGCCTCGTGTTGATGATTTCCATCCTCATGTTGTGATGATGTTGCTCCAGCCTCGCGCTATGATGATGTTGCTCCAGCCTCGAGTTGTTGATACTTTAGCTTCATGCTAAAGATGGTGATGATGATACTTTTGCTTCATGTTAAAGATGTTGATGATGATACTTTAGCCTCATGCTAAAGATGGTGATGATGATACTTTAGCCTCATGCTAAATATAATGATGATGTTACTCCAACTCCATGTTGTGAACGATGATGATGATGTTACTCCAGCTCCATCCTGTGAAAGATGATAATATTGATGATGAGAAAAACTTTCTATGATGTGTGTGTGTGTGTGTCAATCAATGTTCCAGATGTTGATGATGTCATTTCCCTCTCTCTCTCTTGATGATGTTGTATTGAGCTGTGTTAGTAGAATACCCTTCTTGTTAAGGGGGAGTGTTGAAATATTGTAACTGCAAAGAGTATTCTATGTATTATTAAGTCATTTACTTATAGATCAATCCCCTTTTGTGGATTGATCATGTCGAGGCTTATGTATGACCAAATCCCCTTTTGTGGATTGGTCAAACCCTAATTATATCATGATAATTAAGAAGTCAGCCCCCAAGCCTAATTAAAGTGGTTATAACTACTAAGTGAAGAGGTATGCCATGCTTGATGAAGAGACGGCTCCCTAGTGTCTTCTAGCTAGTATAAATAAGTAAGGAGTGTTCCTCATTTGTTCACTCACTCAAGTCACTCATCTAGTGTGCAAGTTTGAAAGAAGCTACAGTTGTCGGAAGAAGGAGAGAGAGGCGCATTGCTCAATCTTGGATATTCTCTAATGTTTGGTTTATTGTCTTGGCATTGTATTGGCAATCTATATTAAGGAAGTTTTTGTTGGGTTTGCTCCCCCATGAGGGTTTCCTGGGATAAATGTTGTGTACCTTGTGATTGTGTTTCTTTCAGTGATCATGCTTATGCTATTATTGTTTAGTAAATTGGAAAGAACTTAATAGCAGCTCCAAATTTAACAATGCACGCTACACGATTACATGTGCTATCACATTAATACATGTAGTCTGACTCAATAGGGATTACAAAACATGATGCACTACGACGCTACCTATATGCCTGAATAACAGGGCTTACAACAATCTCAGGAAATCAACTTGCCTATGGTTAAACTTACAACTTGGACCAAAACTATTGGGTGTCAAGTACAACCGATCATGCACCTCCTACATCACATATGCATCATTAATTTAGGTACAAGAAGCATCCAAAAATGCTTTACAAAGGTTACCTAATTATATGTCCAATATACAAGCCCATTACAAAACTAAGATCATACTTATCTCATCACCATCACTTCAGCTTTGTCTCCTCTTCAACTCACTTTCACTTTAACATTATCATGTGTCATGAAGCATCTTTGGTCTTCTTTCTCCTGTGGAGTGGTTCACATACTAAGCATCTTTGTCTCTGTCATCGGTTTGATTATCTTGGATCTCCGTGTTTTACCTCACATGTCATTTGTTATAGTAGCTAATTCTAACAAGATACCAGCATATGTATTGAGTTAGATAGACTCAATAACTTTATACATTTCCAATTCCAAGACATAAAACTTAAACATTATCGAGATTTAAACAAAACTATTTGCACTGAGAGTAGTGAGGTGCTCTACAACCCACTATAGAGGATATGTTGTCATGTTAGTGTTATGTTAGATTAGGTTAGATAACATTACATTAAACATTAAGAAAGAAAAATTAAAGTCGGCTCAGTTAAAAAAATAACAATAATAAAAATTAAAGTCGGCTCAATTAAAAAAATAACAATAATAAAAATTAAATCGATGCAATAGGTTAGAATAGATAACATTACATTAAACATCAAGAAAAATTGAAGTTGGCTCAATTAAAAAATATACCAATAATAAAAATAAAGTGGGCTCAATTAAAAAAACAATTACACTTTAAGAAATTTGATCCCTCTCGGTGCTTGATAGATCCGGGTTTAAGATGGTTCTGCGCTATTTTCACCACCATCGCATCTATGTGACTGCTAACATATGTAACAAAATAGAAGCTTGATTGTATGTCCCGAGATTGACATGCACATACAAAGGCTTCACTCTGGATCCATTTACACGCACTTCCACATCTCCAAGAACCTCAAGAGAGAACACAACCTTCCATCTTGAGATGCACTCACAATGTGATTTTTCTTAGTTGTCCAATCCAATTTTGCACACTCATGTTCCTGTAAGTTTTGCACACGGGCTTCTCTTCCTCATAGTGGTTCTTTCATTCTACAACAAATCTTGAAGGAAGCTTCTACTCCAACAACAAATCCTTGTGCATGTATTGAGTCCCCTCACTTCACGATGCCACGGTCTTGTAATTACCATATCTTTGTCACACTACAAGTCTACACTCTGTGCCTTGGTTGGATGGGCATCCACTTGTGTCTATTGTTGGATGGTTACACAACATCTCGTAGCTTAATCTCGCCATGATGGTTGTGCCAACTCCTCCACACAGGCTTGTGCTATCTTCAAACACGGGTCCTCGACTCCTCTCTTTTTCACACAAACTATGGAAGTCCAAACTACACAACACACTTTTGATCATCGGTTCTTACGCTCAGGAAGACACCCATGCTATTGTTAGTGTTTGTAGCTTGGACAGGTATTTTCGCAAGGGTGTCTACTAGTGAAAATCAGCATTAAATGTATCCTTACCGTTCCTAGAGTTCACTTTATTAATTTATTAATAAAGGTGAATGTCTTTTATAAATTGACTTTTAATTAATAAAGTGACTAAGTTAAAGTCACTTAATGATTTCATTAAAAGATAGTCATTGATCTCACAATCTAATCTTGACCGTTGAGATTAAGTAAATGGCTAAAGTAAAAATATAAAAACAAAGAGGGTAAAGAAAAAAAGACACAAGGAGAATTCATTTTCACAATTCACATGAGGTGAAGGAGAGGAAAAATCATATCTTATTTTTCCAGCATTGGCGAGAAAGAAGAACAGGTTGCATGCATCCCAAGGAGGCAACACACATCCCAAGGAGGATGCAAGCATCCCAAGGCAGCAAATCCGTACAACAAAGGTCGCACGTGTGGGAAACATGTCGCATTAATTGCAGCAGGTCATACACTTCCCAAGGCATCTGCATTTATTACAACAACAGAAGATCCGTACATATCTGTATGAACAACCTCAGAGTTTCAGCAACACAAAAATCGAGGCAACAATGTGGTGACATGTTTGGAGATTTGGTTTGTGGTTTTATTTCTCAGAGCCATTTTCCCTATGAAGGGAGCTCTTTTAGGTTCCGAAGTTATTTGAATGAAGAACTGATCTTGAAGAGTAGAAAAATTGTGTACTATGTGTGATTGTTTTTCTCGTTTTTTGTTGCATGCAAGAGTTAATCATTTCAGCAAAGTATTTAGATCTAATATGTTTTCTTAGTTAGCTTATTTTAGAAAAATTAACAGCGACATTCCACCCTCCTAAAGAATCCCCAAATCCCTACCACAACTCGTTTTACTGGCGCGACATTCAGTCTGTCCACTTCATGGAAACTAAAAGTGACATCTAATTCAGGAGGAGATTTACTCAAAGATGAATCATGCACACACTATTGAGTTTCCCTGTCTTCCCTTCACCTCTACAGAGGCAATTGAGAAACTAACAATTTCTTCGTGCACTTTGTTTTGGATCCAATTTCTAACTTTGGAAGTTCTGCAATGGCTTCCTTGGCAGCCAGCTATATATGCCTAGCTCTCAGAGGCATTGTAGAACCCAAGCAGGAATAATATATTACATTGTGCTAGAAAACATGAGAAATGATCGCGTTATACGTGACTCCTCCACGCAAGTCGCGATTCCTTTTCACATTTCTAACTCCTCTTCACAGGCATACTTCCTTCACACATCCATGGTACTGACTCTTCTTCCAATGATGACGTCAGTCGGTTCTCTCCTCCTTTGACCCTAGCTCATCAATTTAATCAATCGATCGCTTCCCCATGACAATGGCTCCTTCTTGTTGGTGGATTTTCTCTAATAACGATGGACAAACAAATAACCTTCACACTATTACATACCTTGCAGCAACTCACTCACAACCAACATACTAATAACCTCCTAAACTATAGGATCAAACCACTCACACAGAGATTGTTCTCTACCTCACAAACACAATCTCCTCACACATGATTAAGACAAGGAGTTACATATCCCAACACATATACATATACATATACATATAATTTTGATCATCCACAAAAATAAAAAATGGAAGAAGATAGATTGACATTGATCCTTCTTGATAATACTCTATACTTTCAATCAACTGAGAAAAGTAAGTAAATTTCGAATAAGTAAATTAATCTTAGACATATACTTACTCTTAATATATTCAAGGTTAAGATGAATCTAGACTAATATATCTATTAAAAAACATTTTGTGGAAAAAGTGAAAGGAGATAATTAATAAAATTCATTAAAAATTTAATTTATTATTTATAATATTTTAATATTAATAATAAGTTGTAAAAATTATACATCTATTAATGAAAAAATATATTTAAGAGATGCTTTGTGGGTGAGTGGAAGGGGTTAATTAGCCTGAGGCGCACCACTCAGGGTCCTGCAAAGAAGATCATCGAGTTCTACTGAGATTGAAGTGAACAACACGTGAACATTTTCATTGTTATCATTTCGTCCATGCTCAGAAACACATAATAACAGTTAATGGATGAACTAATCCTCTATATTTACAAACAGATTTGTATCTTTCAGAGTATCCTATGCGTAACTATTGCTTACAAGATAATGAAAATAATGTTTGTTTCTCGTTTGTCATGTTGTCATTGTGATACAAGGCATCGTCATCTATTTGAACGTGAATGCCAGACATTGAGTCACATTTGTGGAGAAATCTGTGTTTGTCCTTGTAGAATATTTAACATGTTATCATTGTGATATAAGACATAGTCTCCTATTTGAACATGAATGTCAGACATTGAGTCACATTTGAGGATAAATCTGGGATGTATATTGCATTGACAATAACACGACAAAATTCATGCATTCATAGTTAACCGATTGTGACAGGTGTTAAACATGAGGCATGTTAGAATAATAGGTGTGCTTGTTTCACCATAGACAATATCTCAATATTGTCACCCAACCATAGGCACAAATGTCACCCCGAGCACCTTAACCTTGAAAAAGAGAAAAATTCTGGAAGCAAACCCTAGAACCAATAGCCAATCAAGGTAGTGTACCTCTCTCCATAGCTAGTGTACCAAGCAGAAAGTCCAAACCATAACCAAGAGAAAGTCCAAGCCAAAACCGAAAATGCCAGTTGCAGCAGCTGCAACTATAGCTCCTCTCCAAACTTGTGCACCACTCTTATGCAATTGTGAGAGAGAGAGTGTACAAATGAGCTCTAGCGCCCTCTATTTATACTACTCCAAGTCACCTAACTAGACCGACTTCTCTTCCTAGAGGCTAATAAATCAATAATAAATATTCTCTTGAGTCGACTTGTCTCCTAGGGTTATTATCCAACATTTTAGGGCTTCTCTTGCTTCCCAGAATATTCTAGTCTCGTTAGGGTTACATGTAGAGGTTAATACCTCCCGCAGCTACCACAATATCAACACTCCCTCCTAGCTAGGGAGGTATTAAAGGAAATGGTCTTGAGAACAAACATACCATTCAATCGATAGCATCATCATAGCCACACAGGCTATCTCATGGTCAAATCATGAGCACCATCATCACTATCAGTATCATCTGATAGCATCAACTGCATCATCTCTTGAAGCCATACTACATATGAGTAATCAGGCATGATGTTGAATAAGTCACTCACTCCACAAAGTGTTATAATAACCATTCTTCTAGTCCAGACTATTCTTCTAATATGGACATACGCCCTAGAAGAATGATTGTCCTAGACCATTTTCCACAGGGATAATGCTTGTCCATCAGCATACTGACTATCCATCTAGCTGGAAATTATCTTCAACACTAGTGGTAGTCTCCATGGAAATCATAACAATGCCATTCAATAGAACACAACTGTGTTTATCCATAGTAGTACACAACTACTATCCAATGGTACACAACCACACCTAGTAGCACACAGCTACTAACTAGTGACACATAGTCACAACTAGTGGAACACATCCACCATAGTAGCATACAGCTACTGTCCAGAGACATACAGTCTCCACAACAATAATATCATCTGATATTAACCTGCATAACAATATCATAATACAAACTAAGTCATCTGGGTCATTCTTCCACTCATGTCTGTGAGATCTGGAAGAGCATCTTCCCTCAGAAAGTAAAGCATCAGCCATGGGCTATCTGGACTATTCTTCCCAAGCATAAAAGAATAAATTTCCTTGATTTCTGAGCCTAGACCATTCACCTAACTAGGCCATTCCTCTGCCACTAATCATAGTGCAACCTGGAGAGAATGAGTATGCCCTAGGGAATGTATGTCCCTGATTGTTGAACCTAGACCATTCACCTAACTAGGCCATTCCTCCGGAACTAATCATAATGCAACCTAGAGAGAATGAATTTGCCCCAGGGAATGACTATCCAGACCATTTCCTAATGGAAATGATTGTCCTGCACCAACCTCCAAAACGAACCATTCTTCGAAACTGCCCACAAGTATGAACTTCGAAAGAATGATGGCTCGGCGAGGAAGAACATTCTACTTGACCACTACTCAGAGTGACTACCAATAAGAATGATTGTCTTAGACCATTCCCCCACACCGGCCACAAGGGAAATCATTGTTTATGGTACATTAGCAATCTATCGGACCATTTTTATTATGAAAATGATCGTCCAATCTGGACCATTTTCCAAACTAGAAAATGCCTATCCGTCAAAAATCTCAAACCACTTTCCGAACTAGAAAGGAACTGCCCATCCTAGACCATTTTCCGAACTGGAAAATGATTGTCCATAAATAAATAGCATATCAGTGCTCCCTCCCAACCTAGGAGTAATCACTTCATTTTCCCAATAAGGAAATCATCTCCACAAGCCCCAACTTGTCTCGTAAGTACGCAAACTTTTCATCTTGGACAGAGGCTTTACCAAAATATCTGTTATCTCCTCATCTGTGGAGATATACTAGAGAACCACTTCTCACTTCTAGACTTTATCACGGAGAATATAATGCTTGATATAAATGTACTTCAGTATGTCATGGAACATTGGTTTCTCTGAAAGCTTCACATGGCTCTGATCATTACAATATATCATGGTTGAATTCAACACCTGATCAGACGGTCCAGAAACCAACTTACGCAGCCACGTTGCTTATGTACAAGCATCACAAGCTGCTATATTTTTTTCTTCTGTAGTGTTGAGTGCAACATACTTGTGTTTCCTACTAACCCATGACATCGTGACAAAGCTCAAACTGAAACATATCCAAGTAGCACTTATGTCATCTGCACTCCTTGCCCAATCTAACTGGATAAATCCATGCAATTGTATATCATAACTCAAACGTTCCACAAGGCAAATATCCAACTAAGTATTTTCCAAATACATTAACAAGCCAATCAATTGTCGATACAGAGATGGGTCTACTGGATTAGAGTCTCTCAACTTCTTCAGATCTGTCATCATGGGAGTTTTCCATGGATTAGCAATCCATCATACCGAACTTCTGAGTAACCATTATGATACACTTTCTCTATCATAGGAAGTTGTTGCCACGCTTTTGTTGTATATGAGATACTTTGCATCAAGTTGTTTAAATCCATCCAAGGTCTTCTTCTATCTTCATACATGGGTCTATTTCTGGTATACGCTTCTTTCTCAATTTTCTTTACTCGGAAGAACAGTCTTTTACATGGATATTGCAAGAGGTATATCTAGTTTACTAGAACAAGCTATCGTCATAGTCTTCTCCCTCCTTCTGGATGAACCTCTAGTTTTGAAACTCATAATGCTTCCATTCATAAGTCTTTTTCACATTTTCTTACATATAGTATTCTTCATCACAACTTCCATTGCTTCTCCTTGATTGCTTCTAGTGGGTTCAAACCAAGTGGGTAGTCTTATGATGTCTTATGATTCTCGGTATAATAACTTGTTCAATTGGTTGTTCTGACTTTTCTTTCTTTCTTGGAATCTTCATGTTCTTCATCGTCTTCAATGTTGGAGTCCATGGAATCTCTTATAGATTATATGCCCTTCCTTTCTAAAGGTTCCAACTTCTTCTTTTCATCATGTGAACATAAATGTAGATGGACAACCAAGGATATTCAGAGCTTCTTGAAGAAGAATTCTTTTGATCATGTGTTGTTTATCACGGTTGCTACTTTCAATGGGAACATGGAAAGATACTTCATAATCTTCATGGATTCTTTAATGGATAGTATCATTTAGGATTAGCTCCCTCCTAATCCTGGCTTCATGCATGAACGCGTGCTCTTCTTTTGGAATTCTGCAATCAGCTCCCTCCATCTAAGAGAGTCCACGCTTTCGTCTGCATCCTTATTGCTTTCTGCAAAGTGTCACAAGTCTTATTCTAGTTTCCTCTTAATTACAGACTTCTTTCTGGTCTGACTCTTTCTAGGTCTCTTCAAGTTTGATTTTGATTTTGTCCTATCTAGCTGTTGTTACTTATATAATAGATTCCTCAAGAATTTGTCACCAAAGATTGTCAACGTACTTCATCCTTTTCATGTACATTAATTGACTTGTAGTCCTAGCAATCCATCCTTTTCATGTACATTACTTGACTTGTACTCCTAGCAATCCTTATCATATTATTCATCCATAGGTATTGTTTCATTGATTATCTTATCTTCTAAGAAATAGATATGCATGATATGTACAAGAACTATGTAAACATGGTATGTACAAAAACTATGTTATAGAAGAATATTGTTACCTTGACTAGAAGAAGAATTTGTTTCATCATGCTTAACTTTCTTTGAGGTTTCCTTTTCTTCGGCAACTGTTGCTTCGTATGTTTCCTTCTTTAAGCCAAACTTCATCTTATTCCCGAAATTCTTGAATTTTGTTGTGAAGGCTTGATCATCATATTTCTTTTGGGATTTCTCTTTTGTGTTAATCCTTGATTCTTCTTGTGCATAGCAAGTCCAAAGTTCTTCAAATGTGAGATACTCCTTTCTTGTGTTCAAGCTTGCGGAAAATGCATCCCATGTCTTGGGAAGGCTGTTAGTATTATATTTACTAGTTCCTTGAAAGGATTTCTTCAATAGCTTGTAGTTGATCTCTTAACTGAGAGATTCTCACAAAGTATGATGTTATGCTATCATCGTCATTCATTTTCATGTCACGGAGCTCATTCTTCAGACTCATTACATGTCAAATATATATGACTGAGAAGAGGTTAGTTAGGGCATCATACATCTTCTTAGATGAGTCAAGATGAGAAATGTAGGGTATCAAGTGGTCTTTTACAAAGTCTAATATGATACTCATAGCATTGATGTCATTGTCCTTTAACGTCTTCGTAATTGCAACGTTCTGAGGTTCCTTCTCTTTTCCCCCTTTAAACTGTGGTTCTGTGATCTTGCCTTTCACGACATCCAACACTTTATTCTTGGCAAGGATGAGGTCAATCCTGTCTTCCATGCTTTGAAGTTAGAAGCCCCTTCTAACTTGTTTTCTGACTTCATAGAGTTAGTCATTACTGCTTCGACTTGGTCAACCTTTGACTTTGACCAAAAACTCAAACTTGATGTCTTGGCTTGCTGAGTGTACCAGGAGGTGTGCTAGACTAGGGTGCACTAGGCTATCCAAAAATTAGGTCAATCTCTTCACTTAAGGTGCCTTAACAAGAGGGTTAGGGTTTTGTTGTTGCAGCAAAACTTTGACTGCAACTGCAACTGTAATTGAGCAAATCCTCCCAATCTATCTTCCAGCGGTTAGACTGTCTGAAGATAGTGTGGGCCCATAACCTATTAGAATAATAGGTGTGCTCGTTTCACCATAGATAATATCTCAATATTATCACCCAACCATAGGCACAAATGCCACCCCCGAGCACCTTAACCTTGACAAAGAGAATAATTATGGAAGTAAACCCTAGAACCAATAGCCAATCAAGGTAGTGTACCTCCCTCCAGAGCTAGCGTACCAAGCAGAAAGTTAAAACCATAACCAAGAGAAAGTTCAAGCCAAAACCGAAAATTCCAGTTGCAACAGCTGCAGTTGCATCTCCTCTCCAAACTTGTGCACCACTGGTCTTCTGCAGTTGTGAGAGAGAGTGTACAAATGAGCTCTAGCACCCTCTATTTATACTACTCCAAGTCACCTAACTGGGCCGACTTCTCTTCCTGGAGGCTAATAACTCAATAATAAATATTCTCTTGAGACGACTTGTCTCCTAGGGTTATTATCCAATGTTTTAGGGTTTCTCTTGCTTCCCAGAATATTCTAGTCTTGTTAGGGTTACATGTAGAGGTTAATACCTCCCACAGCTACCATAATATCAACAGGGCAGACTGGTGGCCCTTAATTCTTAACATGGACTTAGACCTATGCAATTGTATCTTACATGTTATTGTTTTCACATATTCCCTACCTTTGGGGTTTATACCAAGGGAAACGATGGTTGTAGAATTAGTCAAATATGTTGATATGTATTGGCCAAACTCTCATGTCAACCACGATTATAATTTATAAATCCTATATTTTTTTTAAAAAAAATTATTTGTTCAATCAATTTTATATAAAAGTCTATCAAAAATTATTAAAATTATATATTTAAATTGTTGAATTTATATAATCAAAATATTTCAAAAAAAAATCATAAAATTAAATTCATATATATATATATATATATATATAATTTAATTTTAAATAACAATAATTTCATCAACAATTATATAACCAAATTGCAATGCTTTCACCAACAATTATACAACCATGAGATATTGATTTCATATTGATTTGTTCAAACGTACTGGCCAAATTCTAATGGCACCCTTATCTATGTGATGGCCAAACTCTAATGGCACCCGTGTTTGTGTTGGCTATCATTTATATTGTATTGAAAATTAATCGAATACCGTGTGCTACATTGATTTTCGATAATTCTATGCGTTCTCAAAGATAAAACGTAGGCACAAGGGGGCAAATTTACATTTTAAAAGTTGGATAAATATACATATGCCGCGTAGAACCTGTTCATAAAAAATAATCACATTGCAATTATGGCATGAGATTTTACTACGAGGTCTTTGCATTACTTTGCAAATGTGAATTTGAAAGAAAAAATAGTATTAAATGTGAATTTGCAAATAGTGCTAGCAAATTTAAAATTGTTAAAAGAAAAATATCTATAAAAAAAAAAAA
>JASDQU010014042.1:112481-122838 GCA_032191745.1 Picea mariana | reverse complement strand
ATGGATGTTCTGACTCTGCATCCGATTGTACTCACTCTGAATATGAATCATCTAAGTCCTCTGAATCAAAACTCTCATCTGAAAACGAGTCAGCATGTGCATGCTCGTCATCTCGGATAGGTGGAAGAATGAAGGTGTCTGCATGTGGCTATTGAGGTGCATGCAAGACACTTTCCTCGAATTGGATACTACGCTCAATAATGAGTCGGTCCGAGGAAAAATCAATAAGTCGATATCCCTTCACACCGTCGAGGTATCCAACAAAAATGCACTCAGTGCTCTATGAATAAAGTGCCTTCCTCTTTTCAGAGGGAATCATGGCCCATGCACGTGAACCGAAAATGCAAAAGTGGGTCACTTCCGGTTTGAGGCCGCTCCAAGACTCATAGGGGGTCTTATCCTAGACAAATCTATGGGGAGATCTGTTTTGGATGTATGTTGCACAATTAAGTGCTTCGGCCCATAGTCTCTGTGGTAGTGACTTTGCATGCAGCATGCAAGATACCATCTCCTTTAGAGATCTATTTTTCCGCTCAACTCTGTTTTGTTGCGGAGTATAGGGAACTGTATGTTGCAACTGAATCCCTGCCTCATCGAAAAGATTGTGGATCTCATGATTCACATACTCTTCCCCGTTATCAGTTTGGAGTACTTTGATCTTCTTTTCGGACTGTGTCTCAACCAGGGCTTTGAAATCTTTGAGGTGTTGAAAGACCTCGGATTTATGGAAGTGAATTGTCACCTAGTCTAGTCTCTCAGACAGTTACGAGAGTGAACTGCCACCTAGTTGAGTTAACTAGTCAACTAGTCTTCAGTTAACTGACTGAACATAGAGTAGTGAGGAGTTAACTCAGGGAATCAAGGGTAATGCACCAGTGTGGTGATGATACCAAGGCAAAGTCGAATTAGCATGGTGATGATCCCAATGTTGCATGGTGACAAAACCAATGCAGCATCTAAACTCAACTCAACTAGTCAAACTAAAGTGTCAACTGAAAGAGAATATTCTCCAGGTGGAATATTCTCCCCTAAAATTTAGGAGACTGGATAATGACTAATTATGACTAATAAACAAGGAAAAACCTTAGAAAAAAGAAATCATAGGTGTGTGTGAAGTAACTCCAACATGCATAAGGATTTCAATAAGTGATTAAATACTTTAAAAATAAACAATTAGAAACAATAGCATAAACCACAAGTGCATCCACTTGAGAAAGAGGGTTAAGATCTAGTGGATGTGTGTGTCGAATCCGATATATAAGATAAAAACACTCTGTAATTTCTCAGGCTGGGAGAGAAATTGACAGACGTAACCACAAAACCACTTAGAGTCAAGGATCTAGCCCTCCAAGACTCAAAGAGGGATCTCTTTGTATGATTTAACTTCGTTTGGATTGGATATTAGGCTAGTTATGAGAGTAGACGGTTTGTTTTTGAGTTTTTGGTTGGGACAACAAAAGAAGGCCATTGGGAAAAATGGAGTCAAAAAGATTTAAGGTGATCAAATGAAGGAATAACTAAGATCATATGTAACAAGGCAAGGTAGTCATGTTAGTGGATCCTTGTAATTTGTGAGATGGAAAAAGAGGAACAGATTAGGGTTTAATTCAAATGCAAAGCATTGTTACCTGAGTTTTAAGCCAGAACAGGGTGTTTGAAACAAATCATGAACATAATCTTCTTATAAACAATAAAAGAAAGAAACAACATGTGAAACCGGAGAAGAACAGGTTACATCCAGAAGCACTTCACCACATAACTATGACACGGGAATCTTGAAACATAATATCTTTGTATTCATCAAAATGATCACTTACAACATCTTCAAAATCTTTACAATAGATGATAATCTTTCCATGCCATCATTTCCTTCAGGTCCAACCCCTATGCTATATTGCATTCTATCTTTTATAATATCCCATTACATTCAGATCCAACAGAGTAGGCAATCAGATCCCTTCCTTGATTGTTTCTAGATATTTCTGAAAATACCTAATTAATGATCTTACCCAAAATAGAGAGTTGGTCTCCTTTCAAAATCATACGATATATATTGAGTTCGTTACAATACATTTGATTTTTACCACTGAAAGGGTAAAAATAGAAATAACTACCTTCTAACCACTATCCTAAACTTGGGGAGAATATAACAAAATCCCAAGAAACAGGTTATGCTTTGACTTGCTTAATAAACCAAAACTAATGCGATATTAGCCTGACACCGGCATCTTGAGGATGTGTTATAACTGGAAAATGTCCTGGAAGCCTTTGAGAACATTAAGGAATCCATTTGCCTTGATCTAAGGAGATTTTTGTGCTTTTTGTTCATAACAGAACTTTCAGCAGCTAACGAGGTCAAAACAGAGTGTATTTAGCTGTCAATTTTTTGGGAATGATTTTCGATAGCTAATTATGGGTTTTGAAACTGATTTAGCTGGCGAAACTTGTAACGGTTCCTGAACTGGTAAAAAATGATTGAATTTGATCATTAGCCCTGCTTCATCTATCATAATCACATCATTTCATATCAAGGGCCGCTTTAGCTAAAGTGTCAAGGCTGAGGTGAGCTTTAGGTTTTAGCTTTTTGTGGACAAGCTTAAACCTCAAAACCTTGTCCATGTTTTGCAGTCTGTTATTCTGTTTGAAGAGCTTCTTATTTTTGTGCTTTACAATCTCATACTTAATGGCCAACTGATCCAATGCAGAACCAACTTTGAGAGATGATTTTCTAAGAGTCTCATTCTCTCTTTCTAGATGTCTTTCTAATACCTTTAACTCAGCAAGTTCTTCTTTCAGTTTTTGGACCTTAGGTTTTTTGCCAACCCTTTTATTTGATGATGTTCCAGCTTCTTCTGGAGTTTCCATTTCTACAACTAATGGCTCTGAATCTGAATCTGAATATGGCATATTTAGGACATTTTTTGTTGTAGTTTTTCCTTGATCCTCTGCATTTTTCCCAAATTCTAGCTTCCTTTTTGTTTTCTTTGATTTTGATGGGGAAACTTGTGTTGCAATTGCTACAGGTGACAGTGCTCTCCTCTTTCTTTTACTTGTTCTTGGAGAAGTTAATTGTTGTGAGGAAGTTTCTCCTTTCTTTGGTTGAACTTCTTGTCCAAATTCTCCCCAAAACAGAAGATAATCCCAAGTCTTATTCCTTCTACTGAGCTCCTCTAACACTATCAGTTTGATTAGACCATAATGAAATAAACTGTTGCTAGCTTTTGAGGTTTGGCCTGAACTTTAGAAGCCATTTTGGTAAGGCTCTTAAGAAGGTAAAAAGGCATGTTCAGAGGTTGCTTACCAGTGAAATGAAGGAGCAGTCTGAAATGGTAAAACATGGTCCTTCCATATCTCCCCTCACAAGTGATGTAAACCTGGATAATCTTTAGCAATATTTGTCATTTCTCCTCCAAGTAACTTCTGGGAATATCCTTTTGCCATTTCATATTTTGATCCTCTTCTTTGAGAAATGATCTGAAATCAATTTCCTTGATTGAGGTGGTCTTAAACCACCTTTCTCCTTCACCAAGCATATTTGTGGTTGCTGCTATATTGGCTTCATCTATCCACATCACAACAAGCCCAAGTTGAGCTTTAAATCCATCAAAGATTTTGGCAAATGCCTCTGTGACACCCCGATGATACCCCTGGAGCTTCTGGCAGAACATGTAGCATCCAACACCTTTGAACAATTCGCAAGCCTCAGGGTGTGTCTCAAGGTATGAATCATCCTGCAATTCCTTTCTAAGAAGGGCACCTCATGTTGATATTTTCATCACAAGAATTGCTAAAAACGTTTAAAAACTGTGTTGATGAAAAAGTATCCAGGGTATGTAAGGGCGAGAGGTGGACTCAGATGAACATGGAGGCAGGATAAAACAATGAGATTCAAGAATAGAGTCATAGGATGAAAGGTTTGGGCGACTGTGGGCATATTTAACCCAACCTTCAAACAGACAATCGGCCAATTCAATGCATGAGAAAAATAATGACCGTTTTTGGATCGTTTGGATTGTTTGGGCACAATCTAGGGTTATCATCACTTGATTGGACACGGAATAAACAAATCATAATCCTTTCTGGAATCGGACAAACGATAACCGAAAGCGGTTTTGGCAGCATAACAACAAATCATGACTTTTGTACAATCGTCGATATGAGAGTGATAAGACCCTTTTTAAACACTTGAGACATTCATTACCTTTGGCAGCTTATGACATGCGTGAATAAGCCGTTTAGCTACCGAAAGTTTTAACTTTCAGTAGCTAACAGCTATAAGATTTCGACCTTTAGCTACCGAAAATCAAACTTCCTGCCATAATTTAAAACATGGACCGAATTCATGAAATCCATGATTATGCCACTCTAAACCTTCAACAAACTCATGTGGGTACTTCATAGTTCAAAGCTTAGCATGTGACAACATCTGGCTCTAACCTTTAACCTGGCTTTTGTTTGAAACACTGGATATATCACTGGTCCATTACCCCTGAGCACCTTATCATGAAAGTACCTTTAGCCTGATCATAAAGATTCCAATATAGATGATTGGAAAACAGATGGCCTATATTATAGGACCCTAACATTAGGAACTTCATATTTGTATTTATATGGCTACCACTCAACCAATGAAACTTCAAAGAGGTAAGAACCACCTTTAGACTACTTTAGGGAACAAAGAGTTAAACCAATTAGCATAAAAAAATGGTGCAATGTGTGTTTGTGGTTACCAATTGATTAAATGCTAACAAAGGACAAGCTTAGGGTTGTTGTTCAACATCTAAATCTGTTTTATGGTAAAATAGTGCAGAAATTTCAGATTTTGAGTATGAAAGAGCATCAAAGAGAGATTATACACTAGAAAGCAAGACATCTTTGATGTTTCCACTTGGGAAAGAAATATACCATACAACAACAACCCAAAAAGAGTTAAATACAAGTTCTAAATATATATAACCATTAACCAAGCAAGAACTTGTGAAATAGATGGTGAATCCCCCTAAGGTTTCCACATTAGCACTAGAATTCATCAATAAAATCTCTATGTAAAAGATAAGCAATTAAAATCACTTTAGAGATCAATTTCACCACTAGATCTATAAGATAAACTTGTAGAAACAATCTAGAAATGAAATAGAGTCTAGGTATGAGTAAGATTACACATTTAAGAACCAAACCCTAGCCTTAGGGTTTCACCAAATCTGATTTTTATCACTGCAATTTCATTTCCAGATTTGAGAAATGCCTTAAATTAGCTCGCACAATGTTAGATAAGACCTTGAAGCATCTTTCTATAGGACCATTTTTCCTTCTTAGGGTTAGAAATCAACGATTAAGCACAAACCCTTGAATAAGCTAGTCTAAGAAATGACATACATCATTAACTTTGCACTAGACTATGAAAGAAATCTAAATAAATATTTTTACTTGATTTTTCACCGTTAGATTTCTTTCTAAAACAAAAATATAATTTTTTTTGAATTTCAAGGTTTTTTGGTTGGTTGTTGGGGGAAGACAAGTGTCTTTCTCCAATTAGAGCTTATAGGGTCAAGAAGTATGCCCCTCTTAGATTTTCTCACTTCTATATTAAGGATTAGGGCAAGAGATTGGAACCCTAAGGGGGTAGAATAATCTCTAACCTAATCAAAATAAGGTATGAGGATGAAGGTCCAACAAGAAGGGATTCCACAAGGGAAAAAACCTTCACCAACAAGATCAATTATGGCTTGAATATAATACCTAAAACCCTTGTCAAGGAACCAAAGGAAAAACAAGACAAGAGATTGAGCACTTACCAAACCAACAAAGCAAGATGTCAGAGATAGAAACCATGTATGTATTCCTTCCAAGTGGTTAATTAACCGTTCAAATGGATCAATCTTGCTAGCTAGTAGAATTCTTGAACGCTCAAAACTAATATTTGATGCACCAAGAAAATAACTAAGAAAGAGAGAGCTCCAAGAGTTTAAACCAAAACCTCCAATAGGTAGATCTTCAACAAATTGTAATCTCAAATGATATCCAACAACAACAAAAAATTGGAATGAAAGGAGAGCCTTTATTTATAGATGAGGCTTCTACATCCTTTTCATTCTTTATCATTTTCTTTCTCCCTAAAATTAGCTTAGGAGAATTACAACAAGTGACTTGTCATCCACACAATGAAGGAGAATAAGTCAAATACAAGTAAAACATCCCACATGTACAATAAAACCCTCATGAGAAGGGGACATCCCATAAAGGAGGAGGGCAACTTTGGTGAAGGAGCTCGAATTTCATTGAAAAAAGAGTAGTCCAAGCCATAAAACATGTTGTAGAATCCTTCCAAGTGAAGAAAGGTCCAGCGTATAGCCTCATAATGTGGAACGACCTCATGGAAAGAGTGAGAAAGACTTCAAAAGGTAGATGAATCCTCAAATAATTCTCATAAACCCTCATAATATGTCTCCAAGGCATGACCATGTCCATATCTCATGTCATGGCACCTACATGAAGTATGGTAGTGACCCTCCAAATCAAAAAATGGGTCATAAATCCCCCAACGGTTAAGGTGACATCTAAATGAGTGGGGTCAACCCTCAAATCAAGTGTAGAATAGCTCAAAAGATGATCAAATATGAGAGTACTCTAGGATCCTCAACATGGCATGTGTAGAGGTGACCCATGCAAGTGAAATTAGCTTGTTTGTGCCTTGAAGGATGTGACTGGTGCCTTGGGATATGTGTAATGTCTTGAGAACTGTGAGACTCCCTCAGGAGACTGAAGCTGAAGGAGCATCTGCAAAATCATCTCCAAGAGTAGATGGACAAAGTGTGATACATATATAAGATAGCGATCCATGATTAAGCATAATATAAGTGTGTTTTAAATAAGTATGACAACATTTACAACATGAGCAACACTTTTACATTACATACAAAAAAGTGTGAGAGACTAGCAGCTCCCCTAGACCATGTGTCTTAATAGATCTATCCCAAGACACTCGCATACCTACCCAAATCATAAATGACTGGCATGATGGTGAGCTACTGCCACCAAGGAGCAGTCATTCAGAGCCATAAGAGAAATGCATATCTTGAAATGGGGACTAAAAGGATGGGCCATGACCGACCACAAGGATTTGATGATACCACATAGGCCCATCACTGATACATAGACATCTAAGCATGGCCCAATACAATACATGAGTAAAAATATACCACACTTTTGGCTCATCATGATACAATGATACACATAATATGTTCAAATGACGGATCATATTTGGAAAAATAATATAGGGTGCACTGAAGTGAATCTTAAATGTAACAGTTGGCTCCAACTTGGGGACATGTGCTCATCTCGAGAGTGGATGAGAACTCCAAAATCTCCAAAACCTATAGAGTTAAAATATTCTCAACCAATGGATGTCAAATGCAAGGGAGGGTGAAGACACAAGTGTCTTGTCCCCTTCCCTAATAAAGAAATAAATCCATACGTAAATGAAATAACAATCAAGCACATGTTAGTGGCACCGCATCTTAGATAAAAATACATACATGCGAGCATCATCTTACTTTATTCTAAAATAAAATAAAAATGCAGAAAACAATAAAGTAAATGAAACACACAAGTAAATCCAATGCTCATGCTAAAGAGCTTATTCATTATAACATACTTTAACATGATAAACATAACATGCTAAGTAAAATCATTAGTCCAATGCAACCACTTCATGAGTTCATCAATACTATGAAATCTACCTTTGTGTTAGGTCACAAACCAAAATAATGAGACATCAAGGATCAAGCATATATCGGCATCTCCTTTACCTTTCCTTGGCCAAAATCTGAGGTAGGATCATGATCACATGAGAGAAGAACAAAGGCATGCCAAGGTTGACCTATATTGTTGCAAGATTCTTTAATCTAGAGGCAAATAGGGCTAATGTAATCATCTTTCTTGACATAAGCATAGGACAAACCATCATTGTTACTCATCAAACCATCAAGAAATAGGGGCTTTGAGGGTGGCTCCAATAGAAACCTACAAGAAGATTGTTGCACATCCTTGTCATTCTCAATAATATATGTAAATGAAACATGAGAGAACCAATCAGATTTGAAAAAATATGTAAACCCATGACTTATAACTTGTTGCTCTTGTATCTAACGCTGAAAATTCTTGCAGTAATTCCAAGATTGAACATGTTGATGTCTACCATAAATTGCAGCCTCAAAATCGTTATTACCTAACGGACTTTTATGCATACAAAAGTCATGAGTTGGGGACCTCAACGGATGAAAATTTCAACTATCATTTGGCCATGAAAACCGTCTTTGTGTACTTGTAACTCGGCCTTATTGGTGGGATGACATGGCTGTCCATGCATTGTGAAATAAGTTTCACATTCCTTAATTATGTTTCGGTATCCATAGGACCATACTCTGCAATCATATATTTGGAGGCATCATCATTTGTGTTGTAAATGGGATCCCCTTCAAAATAAAAACAACCTATATCCATTTTAAGTATTTCAATATGGAGAAAAGAATCAATATTCTCAATCTCTTTGGAGTCATGCTCTTCACTAAATAAGGGTTTCTTCTTTAGATTTTTCTTTTCCAAGTTACTAAAGGATGTTTCATAACACTCGAGATCTTAGAGAGTGTAACATATCAAACCCTTGCTTTCATGCACGGGAGAAGGGATGGATGCTTGAATACTTTTGTCATCAAGCTTCTCTTCATATACTTGCCCTTGAAATGTCTCTTGATTTCCAATGGAGGCATGAAAAGATTCTTCATCATTGTTTTCTTCATGAGGTGATGCAACAAAATCTTCAATGAACTTATCATCTTCAAGAGAACAATCAGGTTCTTCTCAAGGCCTTTCTTCAACAAGGTCATCTTTACTTACGTCGTACATTTCCTTGAAATTTTCAACATGGAGAACCCATTCCTCATTTGAAATAGTATGCAACAATGACTCATGGAAAGGAGGAGAGGGATGAACCTCTTCAAGTATATCATCTTCATGCTTTAGCATAGAAGGTTCACCATATTTTGCTTCAATATAATCACACAAGAAAAAGTATGCATCGTTTCTTTCTTTTATTTCTACAAGAAGCTCATTCAGGGGATTATTATCAAATTCCATTATAAAATCATCAATCTTTTCCTCTATTCTTCTATTGAATTTCCTCACCCAGCACCTAGTAAATTAATACCTAGCAAATACCTTGCTCTAATTTACTTATTACTGCAGATTTATTGAATAAAAAACATAGTTAGGTCTTAACTGGTAAATAAATAAAATCAGCGGAAGCAATAAACAGGAAACCACAATTATGCACACATATTTATGCCCTTCAAATCATCTTTTCATTATAAATTAATCCAAGCTTACAAGGGCTCATGTCCTGGGAAAACGGCCCCTCTAAGGAAAAAATACAAACAACAAATTAGTTGATCCCACCTCAACATTTGTCTTTTGATCTTGTTGGTCGCTACTCCTTTGTTGCCCCTTACTTCCTTCCTCGGGCCCTGCACACTTGGATTAAAGTCCTTCTCCACCCAATTAATGACATCTCACTATCTCACTTTCATTGTGTCTCTCCTCCTCTCACCTTAGATGCATTTTATAATGTTGAGTTTACCCTAAATCTAAAACCCTGGATCTCCAAAGTGATAAATGGTTGAGATTAGATCCAGCACTTGGTAAATTATTACCTCACCCAACACCTAATAAATTATTACCTAGCAAATATCTTGCTCTAATTTACTTATTACTGCAAATTTATTGAGTAAAATACACAGTTGGGTCTTAACTGGTAAATAAATAAAATCAACGGAAGTTATAAACAAGAAACCACAATTATGCACACATATTTATGCCCTTCAAATCATCTTTTCATTATAAATTAATCCAAGCTTACAAGGGCTCTCGTCCTGGGAAAATGGCCCCTCTGAGRAAAAAATACAAACAACAAATTAGTTGATCACACCTGATCATTTGTCCTTCGATCTTGTTGGTCACTATTCCTTTGTTGCCCCTTAATTCCTTTCTCGAACCCTACACACTTGGATGAAATTCCTTCTCCACCCAATTAATGAGATTTCACTATCTCACTCTGTGTGTGTGTCTCCTCCTCTCACCTTAGCTACATTTTATAATGTTGAGTTCACCCTAAATATAAAACCCTACAACTACAAAGTGATCAATGGTTGAGATTAGATCCCACCAACACTTGAGATCAATGGCTAAGATTTAATTGAATTCACTAATGCCAAAAACTTGGGCATTTCATTAAATTAAACTCGATTAATCATAAAAAGGAATTCACCTTAATAATTACTAAATTAAAGTGAATTTCCTAAGC
>JASDQU010014042.1:52411-67054 GCA_032191745.1 Picea mariana | reverse complement strand
AAGTCATAATCTGCATAATGATGAATTAGGTCGCTCACCCTTCCTTTATAGCTTTCCAAAACCCTAAATCATGCTAAAACCCTAATTCACTGTTGACTTCTATTTTTAGCTCATAATGACTTAAAAGTGTTGTTAACCCTTGTTAGCTCAATGTCACTTTCCGAATATAACACCTGTGGCTAGAGTGACCTCTAGTAAGCCTGTTTACCCCTCTTTGGCCCTGGCTATAGTCTAACGAGGTGGTTTAGACCATTAAGCCTCCTTTTCTGGAGCTCCTATATGGAAAGGGACATTACATGCGTAGGGGATATTGTTCCTCCCATGGAGTTGAGAGTGGCACAATCCTTACCTTCTCGAACATTTATGATAGACATGACACAGGAGGATATCAGTAGCATTCTGGAGGTGGTAGAGGAGCCTTGTGTAGCATTTGAACACAAGGGACATATGGATCTATAGACCTAGGAAGAAAGGCATGGCTTGGAACCAATTGACTATATACATACCTATCAGTATGAGGAGAGCGAGTCACCTCTTTTGGGGAGTCTATTGTTAGATCAGGTTGTGGAGACCAACAACTTGTTGGGATACTCACTTATAGGATCGGTCTACAATGATGAGGATACACTACTTATTGGTCGGGATGACCATATCTCATGTCTGGACACATTTGTATGGGATCCAGGTGCAGATGACATTAGTTAACGCAGAGGAGGATACAGCTGCCTATACAGGATACAATGTGATTCAGATGGGGGTAGCAGTTGGTGATGGTGTGCAGTGGCATACAGGAGGACTCAGTAGCATAGTGGGCAGTGGGCAGTTCAGTGCCTTATCTTTTGAGGAGTGTGTTGTTGGGAAATCCATTGTTGACACTAGCAATGAGAGGCATGAGGTAGCACCTCAGCAAGATTGTAATTGGGAGTCACGACACTTGACAAGACAATTGAGAGTCAGTGAGGACATGATCATGGCAACCACTAGATGCATTGATGATACACACACATTGGTGGCAGGATATTGTTGGAGGGCCTCGATGGCACATGATAATTCAGATGGGGGACTTGCCATTGAAGACTTCCATACACTCAGGGAGAGAGTGATTGTAATGAGGGCCCACTACCAGGAGTTATTGATGGATAGGGATTACCTATTGGAATTTGATGAGATGTATCACAGGGCACTGAGGGAGAAGGAGATTGAGGTGGATCGACTCACTCGTGAGTTGGTGAGCACACAAGGATTCTTGGAAAGCGCACAGACAACCCATCAGGAATTAGTGTCCAGATTAGAGGAGCTCCGTGAGGAGACTAGTCAGGGATC
Organism: Picea mariana; assembly: GCA_032191745.1. Classification (NCBI taxonomy): domain Eukaryota; kingdom Viridiplantae; phylum Streptophyta; class Pinopsida; order Pinales; family Pinaceae; genus Picea; species Picea mariana. The sequence goes on along the minus strand of JASDQU010014042.1, from coordinate 65,731 downwards.
TACTACATATATCTCAGCAGAGTCAGATGTTTACTACAGCCACTTTGCCAGAGGATGTTGGTGGTTTGGTAGAGGAGCACCAGATGATAGAGGTGTGTGAGGGATACCCGGGATTGTTGATGGTTATGGAGGGATATGACCAGGAGACAATGGAGGATGTCCAGGTGTCATAGGGACCACCATTCATGGGTAGTTTTGAGACAGTTGATCATACACATACACATGGGGATTCCAAAGCCAAGGGCAGTAACAAGGACACTTCCATTTGTGTTCCAAGATGGGTTGACATCCATGTAGAGGTTTATCCAGCAGTACACCTTGGATATGTGATGAGGCAGGAGGATATAGGAGCTTGCATGACTATAGAGGGGCATATGATGATGAGAGATAGTTCACAGGAGCATCCAGAGATGTGCAGTGGGATTCAGGGGGACGATTTTTAATTGCAGGGAGGCGACATACTTAGTGGAGCATGGAGATTCCTCTCCCTTGCAGCAATACATATTCTCGGAGATCACCTTCACAGTAGCAACAACTATATGAGTGATGATGGAGGGAGAGTAATTGACCAACCGTTTGTGGAGTTACCGATTGTTGTACCCGATGGTTGGAGTTTAGTGATGAGTACAGAGGATTATCCACCATGGGTGGAGTACAGAGGATTATCCACCATGGGTGCCAATGGATTAGCTTTTGGTCAAACCCTTGGTATTGACCAAAGTCTATGATACTTTCCAGTCCCACATACAGTTCCAGTTATTTATGGTAGCCTTCCCCAATACTTTCATCATAAACAACAGCAAAGGGGGAGATAAACAGTGGCAGGGGACATGGAGAGTTGGTAGGCAGAGACCACCTGACAGGAGTGACTTGATTATATACAGCAGAATAGGGGTGGTTCATCCGAGACAATCATATGAGGCTTGGGGCGTGATGGAGAGCATCCTCAGCCATGGGACAAAGTATGTTCCAGAGATAGATACATGTTCAGAGTCTCAGTAGGATGAGGACTGGGAGCAGAGATGGACAGATGATTCTGATGAGGTCCATGAGGTCAGTTGGCAGGTTGTATGGTTGCAGCAGGGAGCGTCAGGGATCTTGAAGACCATACATGATGTACCTATGGTTGGACAACCTAGCCATTTTAGGACTTGTTAGCAGGACAGAGAGAGATTCTCCTTGGGGAATCTCGATGAAGATGTCATGAGACACTTGCGATCATGTTTGGTATGTCAGCATCACGAGTCAGGGCATGACTTTGCAGCCACCCTTGTTTCAGTGCTGAGTTGGGAAAGTATGCTAGCTTCTCTCGACCTTGGGGCACTAGAGATATATAGTAAGGCAGACATCATAACGATATTGTTGGAGCATGGGACTCCGCAGGCAGCAGTATGGATTGGCAGGGAGGCCAAGTTTAGTGATTATGGACAGGAAAGCATGACTATCAGCATACTTCGGCCAAAGGTTTACAGTTTCGTGGGAACCAAGATACTTGTTATGACACCTTCAGAATTATGTGACACAGGATTTGGTGCTCTTCTAGAGCACATTAGGGTCTTAGAGGCTTGCATGATCAATTCTTTCCATTGTTGGGGGCATTTGAGAGCAAGTCAAGATGAGTATGCTTGGTGGCAGGATGGGTCTCCTTGGTTGAGGATCAGATATATCATCAGATCATCTTCTTGGTTAGCAGGGAGTCTGGCTTCTGCCAGAGACGATAGTTGGGAGATAGTTTTATCATTTATGTGAGAGACTCCTTGATGGATGGATATTGTATCTACTTGTTCCGTTGGTTGGGGGTCTCCAGGAGATTCCTGGTCTTGGTATCTTACAGGACTATACTTCACAGGGCACTGCAGTTCGCATCTTGATATGGGATCCAGGAATTGGAGTGCTTGGTAGTCTAGAGTTTGATAGGGTCAAGATCCAAGTAGAGTGATTGCTTGGGGAGTTGACCGAGGATTGGGTGCACACGATCATTCTGCTCATCAAGAGCATTTGGGTATCATGTATGGTAAGCACTTAGAGGGGCCATGTCTTGAGGGGAGCTTACTACAAGTCACACAGGTGGATATGGGATCCTGGTATCATATACATATTGATTCGGTTATTGCTTGAGGACAAGCAATATTCTAGTAGGGAGGACTGTAATGTCCCCATTTTTTGACATTATTATGTTATAGAGTGTTATGCCTACCAGAGTAGCTAGATGGGGGTGACAGCGAGTTCAAGAATTATTGGGGAGGTTTATTGGGCCCGACTTGCATCGTTCATCATATTTCATCATCAGGATCCATTCTGCACAGCTTGGCATTGATTTTGTTGCATTTCAATAATTTCTATAATTTTGAGTTATTATGGGTCATATTTTAATTAATTTCACTAAGGAGGTCATTTTGGGCATAATACTTGGAGAAACCTCTTAGTGTAATAGCTCATCGGAATCGGGATGAACATCACTACAGGATTAGATGATGAGAAGTGTCTTTTAGTGGCCAGAGAAGCCATAGGGATGAATAAATCACTTTTTAGAGGAAAAATGGTTAATTAATTAATAAAGTGATTTAATTAAGGAATATTAAAAATAAAGTAAAAGTCACTTGGAGAGAAAATATGAAAAGGGGGTATAAAAGAGAGATAGGGGCCTCTATTCTCTCATTATGTTGATTATCATTTTGATGTTTAGCTTCTTGCTAGAGAGCCCATGCACTTGGGGGTTTTGAGGGTTTTGACTAAACAAACCCTAGAGATCAGCTCGATGGTGAAAGATTCCACCCAACCTTGTCCAAGCTTGGTCACAGAGGTGAAAGATTCCTCCCTCACCATTCTACATCAATTAATATTCAGTTCAGAGGCATCTTGAGGAAAGAGGGCGCAACATAGAGGGTTTCTACAAAGAGGGCGCACCAGTTGACAAAGGAGAGTTCGATTTGGTTTGTGGAGCTTGGTTTTGGGCCAGATCTTGATTGGAGGTTCTTGGCCATCATCAGAGAGCCTCGTTTGGCACTTGTGGGAGTTTCCTAACCTCTAGACTCATTAGATTGGAGAGCTGGGCGAATTTCCTATTGATGGGCGCACTAGGGGTTAGGGAGACACTATTTTGGGAGCAGATTTGGTCTCTACAGTTGGGGTAGCTCATCATATCTTCCAGACTACTTATTCTACACAGTTTGGCATCAATTTTCAGGGGGTTTGGAGCCTTATCTAAAGAGGGCGAAATTCTATGGGAGTCCACAGCCAGTGAGGGCGCAACTTCAGCAAGAGGAGGTTTGGTATTCAGCAAGAAAAGTAGTTGATCTACAAGATCTTTTGCATGCAGCCTAGGAGGGCTATTGGGAGCAAATATGTATGTTTTCTATTATATATTGGAGGCATCTTCAGCCACATTGGATTTCTTCTATCTATGTTCCAGATCTGCTTGCTATTGTATGGAGGTTAGCTATCTTTAGTAAATAAAACCAGATCTGAGTTTGTGGCCATTTCATTGTGTATATCTATTGCCTTTATTGTTGTTATTTGTCATATCTATCATCAACAATTTTTGCATACAATACACCATGATCAAACTCAATAACAAGACAAACATGCCAATTGTTTGACGAAATGTTTCAATGAGTTCTGCTGTCATAATTATAACAGCAAGGTAAATAACCAAACAGCAGACATATTGGGMGCTATAAGAAAGTTGGAAATCATCTCATTGGTCACCAAAACACATCAATAACCTATCCTAAAGTAAGGCATTTGGTTAAGGAAATAGGTCCTACTGTCAAAGTGTTTGACGGAAGTTCTCGATCACATAAGTCTGATTTTTATATTAGATCTGGTTGGGAAYATTACAAAAGAGTAGCAGAAAAAGGAATAGGCACGAATCCCAAGGAGGGAAAGAGGCATGCATCCCAAGAAATATCAGCATTAAAAGAAGGTCATACAGCTAGTGTTTGGCACTGAAATCAAGGCAGCCTTTCTGCTGAAAATAGGCACRATTTCCAAGGTGCTAGAAGACAAAAATTCATACAGTTAGGTGCAACTGTTAAGCACAGAAATCGAGGACATGTTTTCTTCCGGAAGAAGGATGTAGAGTACAACCGTACAGCAGAAATAGTGGCATGGATTTTGAGGCAGAAAACAGGTAAGTTTTTTAGGATCTTTGGCACAGATTTTGATGACGTCTACTGGTTCTATTTACTAGTTATTGTTGTACATTTTATGCTGATAATGTTGCTGCTGTAAAACTCATAATTTTCCTAAGAGCTCAATAAGAAAAATCTCTCATAGACTGGTTTTCCCTTTGTGGGTTTTTCCAGGGGCATTGCCCAGAAATTCAATATGTCAAATGTGGTGATTGTGTTGTTGTTCATTTATATTCCGCTGCTATATTTTCAGATTGCTTAGTCTCTTGTATTTTTGCTCATAGTTACAGTAAATGCATGTGGTTCCATTGCTTTATTGGTGAATAACTATAGGAAGTTGAAATCTTGTGTTGGCTAAGTGTTTGAGATCAATTTTCAACATGGTATCAGAGCTGGAGCTCTGGGGTTCATTAGACGATATTTGGCACTTGATTTGCAGTGAGTGCAGAGGGGTTTTGCCTGGAAGAAGGAAGGGAAACTAGAAGTCACTTGGTGAGAGACCAAGACAAGGATTTTTGGTGAGATGCCAAGATCGATAGACTCTTGGTGAGATGTCAAGAGCAAGGGATCTTTGGTGAGATGACAAAATTAGGATCTTTGGTGAGATGCCAAGGTCAAGGCTTGGATCAAGAAGGACTTTGATTCAAGGAGGTCTCAGATAGGTGGAGAAGGACTTCCATCTAGAGATCATGCAGGTCAAGCAAGAGAGAGAGCGGAGGTAGCCTTAGGTTGGCTTCAGGGGGAGTATGAAGCTAAGTTCCGGAGGGAGTCTGGAATTTGGATCCAGTGGGTGGTTGGAGCCTGAGTCAGACAGTAGTGAGGCTTCAGAGAAAGGATACTGGATGGATAGGTCTTCACATCAGAGATCAGCAGAGGTAGTTGGAGATGCTTCGATTTTAGAGAGAGCAAAGGCTTCCAGTGCAATGGGAGCGGCTACAACAGCAGAGAACATGATGAGATTGGAGACAGATTTTGGTGGATGTACCAGAAGTACCTCCCTCACTGAGAGGAATGTTAGATTTTGGTAGCTCGGAGGTACTTCTACATTAGAGGTGCCCAACATGTAGAAGTGAATGAGCATATTTCTCTCTAGTGATTTTATGAAGTGACTTTATAAAGTGATTTTATAAAGTCAAGTTGAGTCTTTTAATATTTAATGGGTAAAAGTGACTTTATGAAAAGTGGGTCACTTAAGTGATTTAAGTGAACTCAACTAAAGATTAAGTCGTGATCGTTGATCTCAAGGGAAGGTGAAGAGTCACTCAAGGGAGAACAAGGGTTAGAGGAGTTGCTTATTAATGAGTAATAAACGGAACACTAGAGGAGAGATGGGACACACCTTGTGAGGAGAGTGAGAGAGGAAGTTAAAGAAACACAATTTCCTAGAGTCATGCCAGAGGAAAGAGTAGCAGCAAAAGGGAGAGGCATGAATCCCAAGGAGGGGAGATCCCGAGGGAAAGAGGAATGCATCCCAAGAAATATCAGCATTAAAAGAGAGTCGTACAGCTAATGTTTGGCACTCAAATTGAGGCAGCCTTTCTGCTGAAGATAGGCACAATTTCCAAGGTGCTAGGAGATAGAAATTCATACAGCTAGGTGCAATTGTTAAGCACAGAAATCGAGGACATATTTGTTGTGAGAAGAAGACCGTACAGTACATCCGTACAACAGAAATAGTGGCACGAATTTTGAGGCAAAAATCAAGTTCTTTTTCTAAGGGTCTTTGGCACTTATTTCGACGAGGTCTGCTGGTTCTGTTTACTAGTTATTGTTGTACATTTTATGTTGATAATGTTGCTACTGTAAAACTCAGAATTTTCCTAAGAGCTCAATAAGAAAAATATCTCCTAGACTGTTTTTCCGCTTGTGGGTTTTTCTAGGGTATTGCCCAGAAATTCAATGTGTCAAATGTGGTGGATGTGATGTTGTTCATTTACATTCTGCTGTTATATTTTCAGATTGCTTAGTCTCTTGTATTTTTKCTCATAGTTACAGTAAATGCATGTGATTCCATTGCTTTATTGRTGAATAACTATAGGAGGTTGAAATCTTGTGTTGGCTAAGTGTTTGAGATCAGTTTTTAATAGTTTCGAGGCCCTCAGGTTGCAGACATGGAGTACCAAGAAACAGATGGTTGACAGCGTCCACTTGCACAAACAAAGGCCAACCTCACTACCACARATCTCAGACTCATCACGATGGTATTCACCACATCAGCTTGTTTCCAGAAGACATTGGGTCTTTCTCCATGAGGTACAAACCAGGTATTATGGTGAGTGTCATTTCAATATTTGAGGCATTTGAGTGTGTTGCATTTAAAGATGCTTTTGATTAGGTAATGTTTGCTTGGAAACTGTGCTCTTTGCCCCGTTTCACCTTGGTGGTTGACATTGTGCCCTAGTAAGTGGTCACCCTTAGGGATGGATTTGCTACTGGCAGGTCCCCTTGACAAGTCATCGTGCCATTCCCGATCATACTTACCCATTTCCACACTTCATCCCATCCCCTCCTTATCTTTTGGGATTTTCCGGTGTACTGACCCAAGAAAGGATTGTCCCTTGTTTCATGGGACGGAGTTGAAGGCCCAGAGGAAATGTAGTTGGCAAAAGATAAAAGCCAAATCATAACCTTCCAGATGCTTGCCTAAAATAGGTCTTGAGAACAATGAAGTGTTTCTCCTAAAAATTTCAAAGACCTGCAAAAGCAAACATATATATAAATGTCCCACTTGTTGACGGATCTACACAAGTGCGTTACAAGCTAGGTTTTACCCCCATGGAATTCTATGTATCTCTCCCTTCAAGTGACACTGTGGTACTGCCCCCAAGCTATATGTTACCCCAAAGGGAGTACCCAGTTGTTTTGGACCTTAAGTAATTAATGGCATTAAATGGGTGTGGAAAAAGGATGCATTGAAAACGAAGGTGTGGCACACCCTCTACAAAGGCACCCATAAATGAGACACTACGATCCCTTGTATGTCATGAACCCCATGCCCAAAAGTCTTGCCCCCATCCACTTCATCTTCTCCACATGGCTTAGAGGGGGGTCCACCTAGGAAACACTCCTTGACTTAGGGAATGATTCACCCAATAGGTCACTTTGTCAACCCACCCATACCTAAACTTGGCAAGTTGCATAGAGTCTTTGAGCACTTGTTCAATTTGATAAGGTGGTTTTTGATGCACATGTTGAGGTGGCTCTTTTATTGATTTGATTTACTTGTCATGATGCATTTGACTTGAGATCCTTGGAGGGCGTATTCATTATCTTTGCAGGACCTTGCTTGGTGGACAGTTTTGGAAGAACAAGCCTAGCTTGGGCTTCCTTCAGGCATGAAGCCCATAGGGTGGATACCATGGCCCGCACATCGGATGATGATGACAGCCTTTGGAGGCTTGAAAGACACCATGGAAGATCTCACCTAGCCCCTACAAGCCCAACATTTTGCCTATGGATATCAAAATGCCAATTTGGAGGACTTGACGTCACCCTAGGGCTAGGGTTTTGGTGGTGGTGGTGTTGACTTGACTGACACTTGGCATTTGGATGGAGGGAAGCCTTGGCTTGATGGAGGAGACCCTAGCGCATGAGAGGGAGGCCTTTGTAGGCCCAACGTTTCACCTCCAAGCCCAAACGACTTGCTAGAAGTGCCAAAACGTCACCCTAGAGAGGGTTGGCGTCATCTTTAGGCTTCTTATGTGCAATTTCTAAGTTAAATTTGAATTTAATATTGTAAAGAGGCAAAATAAAGGGAAATGTCTCCCTTATTTTGTGGTTTACCCTAACTTAAGTGGACAAACACTTTTTAGGAGTTTTGTATAAATAAGGATCATTTCTATTTCATTTTTATCATAATTCTCCCATCTTGGAGAGGATACTTGGCTGAAATTTGCGCCCCTCTTGGGAAAATTCATATTCTTTCTCTCTTGTGCTATGGTTTATCTCTTGTCTTGTGGAGTGAAGTGGTGCACTATCTCTTGGAGATTCTTTCTCTTGCTTTGGTGATGAAGAATGCTTGGTAACTAGGGTTTGTCTTGGCATTTTTTGGAATTGGTAAGGAAAATCTGCACTTTGTTAGGTTTATTTCTTGTTCCATGGTTGTTATTGGCTAGATCCTTGGAGGGGTATAAGAGCATACACCCTCCACCAAGTTATGTCATTATTGTTTGTTGAAAGGGCTATTGCAAAGGTTGCTAGGAGTAAAAGGGTTTACACCCTCCTAAACTTTACCTTGTTAGGGTTGCTATCTCAAGGGAGTAAAAGGGCTTACACCCCTTGAGATTTAGTAGTAGTAGTACTTACTACTAACTCCATAACCCATTTGGCAAGGCACTAATCATTTATTGCATTGGAGAAATAAATTACTTGCATTGGTAAGCGTAATTTAGAGAGATATTGATCTTGTTCAAGTTGGAATCTTTTCTTGATGCTTTAAGCTTGCTAAAGCCTCTTGGGCATTTTGATTGGCTTAGTATACTTTGAGCTATAACTAAATAAAAGCTATAGCCATTAGGGCTTCAATAAATCGCTCTAGATCTTTAAATTTAACTTGCATTTCAAACATGAAAATTTGCTAGTACGCCATCACTATCTTTCTACTGCTCAATGGTGAACTTTTTGTCGGATTACTTGCTTGTTTTAGTGGTTGAAACTTGTTGTTGTAGCAAGTCTTTTCTACAGCCATTTGTCTGTGACAAACATACTCTGAAAACATCATACAACAACCCTCTAATACCACCAAAGTTTGTGCTAAAGCATTCGGAACTAATCTACTTGTTTTATGTTTCATTTCTCAATAAATATTTGATGCTTTGAGTCATTAAATCTGCAGTAATTAGCTTCATTCCTTGCTGATATATACTCTTGTTTACTGCTGTAGTTCGGGACAGCAAGCTTAACTTGTTTTTCCACTTAATCTTTGAGCTTGTATACCTGTCTCTTCTTGTATCTCGGGCAGGTACAACTATCTTCCGCAGGTACTCAAGCACTTGGCAACCATTAATCATCTATGAGACTTGTTTCCAAACCACTTTCCACTTAGTACTTTGACCTATACGGGTATCACTTCCATGACACCACTTTTCATCTCATTTCCCCCTAGGGTCACCTGGGATTCCCCCCTTGTGTACAATTTCTCCTTCACTAAAGCGAGGGGAGGGTTTATCTAATAAGGTGACAATGGGTAGACTCTCCCACAGTTATCGCCATCTCATGGATTGGGTTGAGCTTTTCCCAACCTACAGTTTGTGCGATAACAAGAAGTATTACAGCAGAAAATTCAAGCAAAAGAAAATCGAGTGGAGGCTGATGAATTCCAGAGGGTCGAAATCCGTACCAGCCACTTGTGTGAAGGGCCTGCACAGAGATCCATACAAGAATCGTACAATGAGTGAGAGAAAGGGAGGTTGGCTGAGCAGATTGGGGTTCCTGTGGGCCGATTTTTGAGTGGGTTGAGTTTTCCAAAGGGGTCAAGTTATAGGTTCCATTGTTGTACAAAACTCTATATTTCTCTATGGGCAAAATAATAATAAAATCAACTAAATGTTGGTTTTCTGAAGTTGGGTTTCCAGGGTAAAAGCTTGTGTAATGTGTGACTGATTTTCTACTGTGTATCACTGATTTTTTACTTGTTCCATTGCATATTTATGTTAAAATACCAGTGTATTTCAGAAGTTAATTATATTAAATTTGGCGGCATTAGCAGTCATTGTCCAATGAGAGGCCATGTGGGCCACCCTGAGGCTAGCCAGGGAACCAATCTTGTGAGGTATTGACAAATCCAGGGGGAATGTACAACCTTTGTGAGTCAAACCAAAAGTCAAGACGAACGAGATGCTTTATGATCTTGTGAGTCTAGCCAAGGCAAAGGAAGAAGTCTTGTAAGTCTAAAGACAAAAGTCAAGATGTAAGTCTAATGCAAAAGTCAGGGGGAATGTACAACCTCTGTGAGCATACACAGTCTAGTGCAAAAGTCAGGGGGAACGTACAACCTCTGTGAGCATAGGAAGACTAGTGCAAAAATCAAGGGGAACATACAACCTCTGTGAGCCTAGTAAAGCCTTCTGAGCCATGAGCAAAAGTCAAGGCATCTAGCAAAAGTTAGGTTGAATGTACAATTCCTATGAGCTAGAAACAAACAATCTTCCTTATGAAAATAATGTAAATGTATTGATCTAGTGCATTGGCACATGTAACATTATCCACCATGAAAAGTAATTTGAGTTGCCTAACTCAGTTGTAAAAGTCGAATTGCATGTTTAGTCTGAGTTGTCAAACTCAAGTTGTAGAAGACAAGTTGTATGTCTAGTTCGAATGGTCAAAGTCAAGTTGACAAGTCGAGTTGCATGTTGCATGTTGCATGTCAAGTTGCATGCATGCATGTCATGTTGCATGTTGCATGTCAAGTTGCATGCATGCATGTCTAGTTGCATGTTGAGTTAGCATGCCATGCATAAGCCAAGTCTCAAGGGTGAGTTGGCATGCAGAGTTTAGTCAAGTCAAGTTACAACTCGAGTTGTAAAGACATGCAGCCTCTTTCTAATTCAAGTCCACTCTCCTCTCCTTCCAGCGCCTATATATACAGAGTTCGACCCCTCCTCTACACACAATTGCTATGCAGCGCAAGAGTGAAGGAAAGGGGTCTGTCTACAGATGATTGAGAGTGGGCAGCAAGCATAGGAGTCTGTTGTATACACAGTGAGCAAGGACAACGAAGAAGTGTTGCGTATATCAGCAGTAAGAGACAACGAGTATTGTTGTGTATATCAGCAGTAAGAGACAGTGAGTATTGTTGTTTTTGTCAGCAGTAAAAGACAGAAAAGAGTGTTGGTTTATGTCAACAGTAAAGAGTGTTGGTTTTTGTGTTTGTTGGTCACACAGTCAGGTACCTTTCATGGTGGATTATTGTAATTGATCTTACATATTATTTGCAATAAGAGGAAGATTGTTTGCTGGAGTTTTCTCCCCTTTTGGGTTTCTCCAAGGTAAATTCTTATGCATGTGTGAGATTCTATTTGATTACCTCTTCTACTTTTGTTCATCATTTCGAGTCTTCATTTGCTGGTTGATAAATCAAGTATTGTTTAAAGTGTTGAAGAAACTAAAGAAATAATCCGCATATTGAAATCAAGCTCTATAATTTAACAAATTATAGGGTTAATTAAATTTTTGGATATAAAAAACAACTAGGAATATAAATCAGATTTGTTATTTGGGGTTTGAACACGGTATTAGAGCAATCGAGTAGGAGATTGGATTTGTCACAGGTTTACAGCAGATTACTTTCCAGCAGTTTATTATTCTTTTGTCAGAGTATTTTGATTGGATAGGGGGATGGCTACAACTGGACTGAGATTTGAAGACCGGTTGGAGGGTGCATCCAACTACATTCCCTGTAAGGAAAGGATAGCATTGGTTCTTATGGAGAATGGCATTTGGGAGTTTGCAGATCAGAAACTCACCCCTCCTACTGATGCTACCCAATTGGTCGACCATAACAAAAAGGACATGAGAGCTAGGATGATTATTTTGGATGCAATAAAGGATCATGTGATCCCTCATCTATCCAGAAAGAAGACAACGAGGGATGTGTGGGAGGCTCTGACAAAACTATACCATAGCGATAACCAAAATAGGAAGATGGTGTTGAGAGAGCAACTCAAGGGCACAAAGATGTCCAGATCTAATACAGTACCTTCTTATCTCACCAAGATCACACAGGTTCGTGATGAGTTGGAAATAATTGGGGAGGCAATGTCAAAGTAAGAGTTGGTGAGGACGGCCCTGAATGGCTTCACTAAGCCATGGGCTTCTTTCGTCAAAGGCATTGTGGCACAAGAAAACCACCCTGACTGGGAGAGATTGTGGGATGATTTCATTCAGTAGGAGATTCGGGAGGAATCTCTATATGGAGGCCAGTGCACAAGGGTGATGACGATGAGAATCTTGTCCTTGCAAGTCATGCAAGGAAGGGCAAGGGGAAGACCAAGAAGAATACTAGTGGAGAGGACACCTCTAAGGATGGAAAGAAGAAGTACATGAAGAAGGTTAAATGCTTTACATGTCATAAGTTTGGCCACTATGCAAGTCAGTGTTTGAACAAGAAGAAGGGCAAGAATAAGGCACAGGTTACAGCATCAGCAAACACACAGGTGAGTGAGTTTGCCACCAAGTTTGAGAAGGAGTTCTCGTTGGTGTCTTGTCTTTCTGGCACCGTAGCCAAGGGTGCCTGGTTCGTGGACAGTGGTGCTTCTCGTCATATGACGAGATCACGGGATTTGTTCACCAGCATTTCAAAGACAAACTTTAAGCAACATGTGGAGCTTGTTAATAATTCCAAGTGTGCAGTAGAGGGGGTTGGGACCATTCAATTTCAGCTAGAGTCAGGGATCCTTTGGAGGTGACAGATGTGCTATATGTTTTGGGGTTAACCAAGAACCTACTCACAGTCTCAGTCGTGGAGGACACGTGGACATGAGGTCTATTTCTAGGATGGACAAATACTTGTCTAGTCCAATTTTAGGATGAGTAATTGGAAGCAGAGAAGGTAACTTGTGCTTGTTGAAGGCTCAGCCTGTACGTGCCCTAGTTCATGATAGTAATAATGACAACTTGTGCGAGTTATGACACAGGAGGATGGATCATTTGCACCACGGGGCTTTACCGATATTGAGGGAGATTGTCACTGGTCATCCAGAGTTCAGTATAGAGCATTAGGGTGTGTGCAAGGGATGTGCACTTGGCAAGTATGCCAAGACAACCTTTCCTGGCAATGATAGCAGGTCCAAGGGGATATTGGATCCGATGCATTCAGACGTATGTGGTCCTATGTCAGTGGCATCTTTGAGTGGTTACAACTACTATGTAACCTTCATTGATAATTTCTCCAGGAGAACGTGGATCTACTTCATGAAGACCAAGGATGAGGTCTTCAGTTGGTTTCGGAAGTTTATGCCTCTAGTAAAGAACTAGACAGGGAGGAAGGTCAGAGTTATGAGGTCAGACAAAGCAGGTGAGCATACCTCCAACGAATTCAAGAATTTCTACAAGGAGGCGGGAATCAAGGAGTTGACAGTTCCATACAACCCACAACAGAATGGGGTGGCAGAGAGGAAGAGCAGGGCCATAGTTGGAGTTGCCAAGGCAATGATCCATGATCAGGATCTGCCCATCTTCCTTTGGGGAG
>JASDQU010014042.1:1053-12206 GCA_032191745.1 Picea mariana | reverse complement strand
GCAATATATTTCCAAAGCATCATTGGAATAAAGCTGAATTCGATTTTGTAAAGCACTCTCTTCTCAACAAGAGCACACCTCCAAAAAAAGGTACCACCACCCCAAAAATAACAGTGAGATCCTCCCAAAATTAGCAAAAGCAAGCATGCTAAATTAAGTGCAAAAAGGCTACTTAAATTGAGCCCTCCAAAACTTGGAATAAAGCTGAATTCGATTTTGTAAATCACTCTCTTCTCAAAAAGAGCACACCTCCAAAAAAAGGTACCACCACCCCAAAAATAACAGTAAGATCCTCCCAAAATTAGCAAAAGCAAGCATACTAAATTAAGTGCAAAATGGCTACTTAAATTGAGCCCTCCAAAACTTGGGCTAAAATAAAACAAGAAGCCTCACAAAGGCTCTCCCATTGATGGCACCCTTCTAATACGGTTGTACTTGGCATAAAACAGGGGCAAGATAGAATCAACAAGAGCACCCTCCTGTGTGCTGAAAACTTACTCAAACAGAGTGCCTAGACTTGCCTAGACCTAGGAAAAGTGCCCTCTTATTGCTATCTCGTGTCAAAGAACAAGAGAAAAATAAGCCCAACAAAACAATGAGAAAAGATTGAAGAATGGCACCTTAGGAATGATGAGTAAACCCTCCATGAAAAGTGCACCAAGTAGACTTGAAATAGCAGATAAATGTCTCCAAGATAGGGCCTCAAATTAGTCTCAAGATAGGTGACCAAAAGGCAAGATAAATCCCTAAAATGTTGAAATTATTGGTGTAATCTGTATAGGAGGTGGCCACAACCCATTTATATGCATTCTAGTGTACTTGTAATTATGCCTAAGACCATATTTTACTTCATTTATTGCATACTAGGTTTGAGATTAAGGCCAACCTAGTCAAACTTGGCATGTAGGCTCAATAACCCACTTGGGGTGTGTGCCCTTGTTATGTGGACCCATAACCCCTTTTGGGAGGATGCCTCACTTGAGTTCTGTATAAAATTTAAATACACAAGTCAGTCTCTCATTTGTATCCTCTTGTTTTGTTATCTTCTTAATCTATTATACAAAGTGTGATAACCCTAAGGGCACTTCTATTTGGTGTTTTTTCACTTGTGATTGGCCTTTTCTCTTGGGCACACTTGTGCATTTCTGTTTTCACTATACTTGTGCTTGGCTTTCGCACTATCTCTAGCACACTAGACCTATCTCTCTCTAGCACAATTGTGAGGAGCCTATTTCAAAATTTGGGTGAGATTTGGTTCCATTGATTCTCTTGTTGACCCTTGTAAATCTCAAAATGGTATCAGAGTGGGTCTAGACTATGAACCTTACTCTCTCAATTCTTTTGCCAATCCAAAAAATATTGGCTAGTTGCATCTTTGTTACAGTGCAGAAATATGGTTTTTGTCAATCACCACTTCTAAGGTTTCTCTAGGGGTTCTAGAGATATAAACCATACTCTAGGGTTGCACCTTCCTTCTAGGGTGTTCTTTGGCACTTTTCACCCTTCTTTACGACCAACGCCTCCATTCCTAGGGTTACCCCAGGGTTTTGTACCATTTGGATCTATAAAGGAAAAAATTGTAAATCTTCATTCCATAACGTGCCTTCATCTTGTCGTTGTTGAGCCTATGGATTCAAAGTAGTTGTTTCCGTGTTTGAGTGGGACCAACTATCATTCTTGGGTGGATCAAATAATTGTCCTATTTTGAAGTAAAGGTCTATGGATGTACTTGACAAAACCACTTTCTGTTGAAGATGATGATAGTTATGACCTTGTACGTTTGAAGAAGGACAAAGCTCTTGGGTTGATCACTCTTTATGTCAAGCCCGGTCTCATTCATCATAACAAGGATAACAAAAGTGCGAAGGAAATTCGGGATACCTTCAAAACTCTCTTTGGAACAATGAATACTACTCAAGTCAACCAACTTGAAACTAAACTCTCCAATCTCAAGATGTGTGACCTCAACACAGATTCAAAGTGGTTGTTTCCCCGTTTGAATGGGAGCAACTATCAATCTTGGGTGGATCAAATAATTGTCCTATTTTGAAGTAAAGATCTATGGATGTACTTGACAAAGGCACTTTCTGCTGAAGATGATGATAGTTATGACCTCATACGTTTGAAGAAGGACAAAGCTCTTGGGTTGATCACTCTTTATGTCAAGCCCAATCTCATTCATCATAACAAGGATAACAAAAGTGAGAAGGAAATTTGGGATACCTTCAAAACTCTCTTTGGAACGATGAATACTACTCAAGTCAACCAACTTGAAACTAAACTCTCCAATCTCAAGATGGATGACCTCAACACGAATACAAAGTGGTTGTTTCCCTGTTTGAATGGGACCGACTATCATTCTTGGGTGGATCAAATAATTGTTGTATTTTGAAGTAAAGGTCTATGGATGTACTTGACAAAGTCGCTTTCTGCTGAAGATGATGATAGTTATGACCTCGTACGTTGAAGAAGGACAAAGCTCTTGGGTGATACTCTTTATGTCGAGCCTAGTCTCATTCATCGTAACAAGGATAACAAAAGTGCAAAGGAAATTTGAGATACCTTCAAAACTCTCATTGGAACGATGAATACTGCTCAAGTCAACCAACTTGAAACTAAACTCTCCAATCTCAAGATGGGTGACCTCAACACGGTTGAGGAGTATATTGCAAGGTTTAAGAACCTAAAGGATGACATTATTAAAGAGGGAGGAAAAGGAAAAACATATCCAAAACTTGTAAGTATTGTTTTGAATAATCTTTCTCCAACATTCAAATCTTTTTCTTTTATATTCTACAATATTCCTTTATTTTTCAAGGATCTTGTAACTCCTACACTCCTGAGCAGGTTTTCTCTAATCTCATTCAACATCAAGTTTCTTTGAGGAATATGGGTGAATTACTCCCTCGAGATCAAGCCCATCCAAAGCCTATCTCAACCCCTCTTAAATCTAAGTTTGATTGGGGTAAAGGGGAATACTTGAAATCTATTGTCATAAGGAGGGCTATCCCTTCAAGTCTTATCTTGCTCAACGCCAAAAAATTGAAGAACTTGCAAGTTCTACAGTAGGTAGCAAAGACCTTTTTTATGAGAACGTTGAATGTTCTCAGTGCACATTTGGCAATACACTCTACAAAGTTTGCACTTTGGTCCTCTTCTTCTCAACAAGAATGAATCATTGATTCTAGAGCTACTTGACATATGACCAAACATGAACACCTTCTCTCTAATGATAGACAATAGCACAATGGAGAGAAAGTGGTTATTGGTGATAATTCAGCGCTACAAATTTTAGGCTATGGTGATGTCATCATAAATACAACTAAGTTTGAAGATGTTCCTCATGTTCCATATGTTGGACCAAATCTTCTTTCAACTTAACACATTACACACACCAATAAAAAGATGGAATATTGACTAGATCAATGGGTAGTAAAGCACATGAATGATGGTCTCAAGGTGGTTTCCTCCATATATTGTGACAAATCTAATCATATGTACAAGTTGGAGAAGACTCCTTCTTCCTCAAAGAGAAAAGACTTTGTTGTTATCTTAGCCAATGTTGATAACACCAACATTATATGGCATCATCATCTCTATCACATCAATTACGGATCTTTGCAACATATGAATCGACTACGTATGGTTAATCTTCCATAGATTGAACCACCCACTAGTGTATGTGAAGGGTGTGTAATGGGGGAACATCATAAGGAGTAATTTCCTAAGGACACAACAAGGCAAGCTTCTTAGTGTCTTGCACTAATTCATAGTGATATCTGTGGGCCTATAGCTACATCTTTTATTGGGGGAGCTAAGTACTTCCTTACCTTCATTGATGATTTTTCTCATTTCCTTTGGGTATACACCATTAAA
Organism: Picea mariana; assembly: GCA_032191745.1. Lineage (NCBI taxonomy): Eukaryota > Viridiplantae > Streptophyta > Pinopsida > Pinales > Pinaceae > Picea > Picea mariana. The sequence continues at coordinate 8,330 of JASDQU010014042.1, read as the reverse complement.
TCTAAGGATGAAGTGTATGGAAAGTTTTGGGAATTCAAATCTTTTATGGATAATCAAAGCAACAGGAAAATCAAGTGTCTTAGAACTAATGACAGAGGTGAATATATTAGCAATGATTTCCAGCCATTTCCCATATCTTAGAACATCTCTTAGAATCTCCAGATCTACTGCATGGACCCATACTCATAATGAAAAGAGAAATACAACATCTCTAGACCCCTCCTACACTCTAGTTAACTACAGTGAAACTTGTTAAGGATACCACTTTTATGATCCCACCACCGGAAAGGTTGTTGAATATAGAGAGGCTATTTTTGACTAGGTTCCTACTCATAGTGTGTCAAGATTTCTCCCATTACTTATTTCAACGAACTCTTCAGATGGATCTCAACATGCTTTTGGGGGAATCATGTTGTCAAGACTCTCAAAGTTATGACTACTTATGAGAAATGGTATGGCAACAAACCTTCTATTTCACATTTCAGAATCTCTATACCTACTACATGGACCCATACTCATAATGAAAAGAAAAATACAACATCTCCATACCCCTGCCACACTCTAGTTGGCTATAGTGAAACTTGTTAAGGATACCACTTTTATGATCCCACCACTGGGAAGGTGGTTGAATATGGAGAGGCTATTTTTGACAAGGTTCCTATTCATCATACGTCGGGATCTCTCCCATTACTTCTTTCAACAAACTCTTCAAATGGATCTCAACATGCTTTCAGGGATCATGTTGTCAAAGGTATGACTACTTATGAGAAATGGTATGGCAGCAAACCTTCTATTTCACATTTTAGAATCTCTAGATCTACTGCATAGACCCATACTCATAATGAAAAGTGAAATACAATAACATCTCTAGACCCCTGCTACACTCTAGTTGGCTATAGTGAAACTTGTTAAGGATACCGCTTTTATGATCCCACCACTAGGAAGGTGGATGACCATAGAGGGGCTATTTTTGACAAGGTTCCTATTCATAGTACACCGGGATCTCTCCCATTACTTCTTTCAACAGACTCTTCAGATGAATCTCAGCATGCCTCCAGGGATCATGCTTCCACCGTGCAACAAGTCCTCTTCTAGAAGACTCCTATTGTGTTTCAATGGACCCCTCTCCTTCATAGTATGATGTTGGTTCTCTCTCTACTTCTGCAAACACTGTCTCAAGTAATCCTTCTATGGTGTCTAGGCAGACTCTTGTGACTGATGACAACCCTATTGATGATTCATCCAATCTTCCTATTACAAATGTTCTAACAAGAGAGAAACCATATTCATAGTGACAAAGAGGGGAGGACAAAGTGGGGATCCCATCAAGTTAATGTTACTAGGGCTATAGTATCCATCAAGAGGAAGAAAGTTCATAGTAGAATGATAAAAATTCGAGTAAAAATTTAGAGAGTGAAAGGTAATAGGTCATATCAATAAAAGAGAGGAGTGCTCAACATGAGCACCGGAAAGAGGGATACTTGAAGTAAATCTTCAATTTCAAATTTGCAAACTTCTTGGAAAAAGAATTTGTAAAAACAAAAAGCCACCTCGCAAGCATTTCCCCAAGAAAACATTGTGAGATAAATTAGAAAGTAAAATCGGAACTTAGTAATCTACACATTATTTTTTATGTTGATGTTAAATCTACACCAAATTGTTAGTTGCCAGGCAAGTATGTTCCCTCTTCATGTCGATTGCTCTCCAAACTTATAATAATTTACTCATCAAAGCCCCTATAATATTATATTTACTTGGACCAATGAAGAAGAAGGTAAAACCAATTATTGCAACATCATGAGAGGAATCTGCATAAACAATGTATTGTATTAATGCAAAAGTTTATATGTCAAACAAGTCGGAAGGCAATTAGAGTGGACAACAAGTGGAGGCTCCTCATGAAAAGCAATATTCTAAATGGATCTTTGCATGGAAAGAAGAAATAAAAAACAAGCTACGATTGTAAACCCTTGTTTGTTATGCTATTAAGGTAATGGCATGCCATATAACTAACTTCGAAGCATGTAAAAATCTAGAGGCCTTTCTCTAGAGGGAAGTTTGGAAACTAGTGGGAGATGGTATATCAAACAACATGCTTTATGTTGGCCTCTCCATCGTCGTAGAGCGATGCTTTATTAGAATTAAGATGGCCAACTAACAAAATTGAGCAAAAGAATTTCAATTATTAAAAAGTTTCTAATAAAGTTTTATTAGAAAATTTGAAAAATTTGTGTTTCTAATAGTCTAATGAAAAATTTGTGTTCCGCCATTCATCATTAGTCCACTTAGAAAATGCTTCGTTCTCTTAAATATACGATTGATCAAGTGCTTCTTTAAATAGCATCATAAGTCAAACACAAGAAGACCAAAGCATGGATAGAACCTAACTTACATGGATCGTGTTTGTGTTTGAACTTTGAATTCAGTGACAAAGAAATTCAAAAAAATCATTGGAACAAAAAATTTACCATTAAAATCAAGAATTAAAAATATATTACCTATACTATTAACTTATGTATAAATATATTGATATATGTATCATAATTTATGAGTATTAAAATATATAAATTTTTAATATATAACTTGTATAGATTTTAAATTTATGTAACTTATATCATAATTATATTGTATTTTAACTTATAGTTTTATAAATATATACTTTATGAGTATTAAAATATATAAATTTTTAATATATAACTTGTATAGATTTTAAATTTATGTAACTTATATCATAATTATATTGTATTTTAACTTATAGTTTTATAAATATATACTTTATAACATAGTCATGTGAGTGCATAAGTAAGGTTTATGAACTTGTATCGTGGGCAGATGCACCATCAACCCAAGGCATAGAGGTGTGTATCCATTCTTATCAATAGGGCATTTCAAAGAGGGTATGAATGGATTTTGACTTTACATAGATGGCATGTATGCATTCCATAGGGCAAGAATGAATTCTTACTTTTCGGAGACAACATGTATCCATTCTAGAATGTCCATATGCATTTGCATTTGAACCCAAGGCATAGAGGTGTGTATCCATTCTTATCAATAGGGCATTTCAAAGAGGGTATGAATGGATTTTGACTTTACATAGATGGCATGTATGCATTCCACAGGGTAAGAATGAATTCTTACTTTCCGGAGACAACATGTATCCATTCTAGAATGTCCATATGCATTCGCATTTGAACATTCTGAGAAGGGAGGGCATGCATTTGGACATTCTGGAAATGGCATTTATGCATTCACATAGTCGAGCATGGGGTGTATTCATTCTTGCAAATGTAGACAACAACAATAACACTAACAAATGCAAAGAAGGTAATCCTATTTTTTTATTTATTTTAAACTTGTTAATAATCAATGAATGCAAAAGAATTTTATCTCGAGACTTTTAAATTTATGTATTTTCAAATTTTTTCCAAGAAAACTATCGAACCATGTGACTTAGTATAAAAAAGAAACTCATGGTATTGAACAACTTTTTTTACTAAAACATATATCATTTCCACTTGCTAGTAATTGTACAATTAATGATCAATGTTATTAAAACTTTTACAATCTCATCTTTGGTACCAAGCTAGGGCCAAATTCCTTGGGAGACCATTACAACTATATACATAGTTTGGCAAAATTATATGCCTACCTTCCTTGCTTTCTTGTGTGACAAAATTTTAATGGTTTAGGCTTACGTTCAACAATTATAAAGTCATCAGAAGGGTTAAAATAAGTAGAGTATTTTTTTGGAGTATGAACTTTGATGTTAAGGAAGGGGAGCTAGAACCTAAACCTCAAACCCCAATAGAATAAGGACAAGAACGACCTAAGATTGATTAATATGCAAATTAGAGTCATAACAAGAACACAAAGAGTTGTCAAAGGAAATTAGCAATAATAGGGAATTAAAAGTTACTAATAAGGTGGGTAGGAAGTAGAGTAAATTATTGAGGAATCACAAAAAAGTAGATGTTGATCCTTTAGAGTAACTGCATGTAATAACAATGAGAAGAAAGGTAGAGCTAGAAAAATAAAGTCGACAAGATGACAAAGAACAATTAGGAGAGGGAGAGGGACTAAAATCATTGAAAGACTTTGAAAATGGAGACAATTACAAGAAAATATCTCAATGTTTGATGTCTAGTATCTCAATGTTTGATTACCTAGGAAATACACACCAAAGCAACATGACCCCACCACATCAACATCATAAGAGAAGGGGACATAAGAAAGTGTTAACCCCATCTAATCATCAAGTGTGCCCCCACCACACATCCAAAGCATGAGGACCATGTAGAACAACCTATCCTGAGTGACAAAACAACATCATAATATCATCATACAAAGTCACTAAGATGCTCCAAGAAGAAGATAACACATGAAATAGGAAGCATCCACATGTCAAGAGAGTGATCCAAAGTCATGAAAGTAGCATCCACAAACATGAGAAGACCATTAACCACGACCATCCACCAAAGATGAGTGAGTCCTCTCCCAAGATATCCCCCATCAAATGATCAAATGCCAAGAATGCGTATCTCCCCCAAGTCCATCATAAGCTCCAAGGCACCAACAACCAACTCCATCAATGTGATGAAAATCACAATATGAAACCTCATACAATATGAGGTGTAACAAGGTTGACCTATGTAGTGGTGAAAAGTGAGAATTTATATATCAGATTTAGATCAGATAGAAGGCACTTGCTTCCCTAGCAAATCATCTTTGTTTTAGATATTTTCCTCGCGCTAAATTTAGAGTGAACAAGGTGGTGTCTTGCCTAGAGTGAGAGATAGCTTTAACCCTACTCTAGGCGTTTTGATGAGGTGAATCTTTAGCAAAAGATGGGAATAGTCGATCGACAAAGATAATTTTCATCTTAATAGCTTGAATATTGATTAAAGTTGGAGATGGGTCCCATCTTTACTCCTTATTTAGGCCCTTTGTTGTGGGAAGTTTCCATATGTTCTAAGGTCTAAACAAGGCATTGTGTAAGAGTTAATCTAAGTGTATTTCATCCAGTGAAAGGCATACATGGAACCTATTTTTAGTTGTTGTTCCAGAAGAGCTTTGTGTTATCTTGTGTTGCTTTAATGAATTAGCAGGTGCTTTATTGGATCTCCATGCTGCATGAAGATGTGACATATGTGCTTTTATCTATTTTAAGGAGAAGGTCACTTCAGTTCACTTAAGTTTAGGTGTTTTTTCTGCGAGTGAGTTGCAACAGCTTTCAATTCTTTTTTTCACCTTATGAGAAACGCTGCATAACAGGGGTTTGTTAGCATGTTCTCGTGGAAGCCAACATTTTCTATCTCTAGCACACTTGAGCGTTCCTCTAAAGCATGATTTGGGTAATGGGATGTGGTTTTTTTCAGCAATTATTCTTTTAGATTGGGCACATTGGCACCACTGGTAGATAGTGTGAGTGTTTTTTTTTAATGGAGCTTATGGTATTGTCGGTTTCCTATTTTTGGCAAAAGTAGGGCGTTGCTTGTGACTAGAGTTATGCATGAGTGGATAAGAATAAGTCCACTAACCCTAGGCGCATCTTTTGGGGGCTATTCGATGAACTCTTTTCTAAGTTTGAAAGTGGTCAAGCTGACCTTGAATGGCAGCTAATTATGACTCTAGAGATTTTGTTTACTGAAGTCAAAAAATAGACTAAGCCTTAATTATTTAAGAAGGTGGAGCTCCAAGAAGCAAGCCACAGGTACCTTGAGTTATCACTTGCTTTTTATCTCCTACCTCGCTTATGAACTTTAGTCTTTTAGCGATCATTGAGTGTTGGAGCTAGTTGAAGTCCTTCATGTTGTTTTCTTGGAGATTTTCTTCAAGTAGTGTGAGTGGTCAGGAGTCTTGAGGTTTGATCTACATATCCCTTTAGACATTTTGGAGAATGTGAAGTCAATCTGATATTTCTCATATCAATGTACTTCCTGCTCTTCTTATTCATAAAAGAACAATCTTCATCCTCGGTGACCAATTTGAGCATATTTATGGTATGGGAATTATGTTTCCTAATAGCTCTCTTGCTTTAAGATTTAAATTCATAGGATTCTAGTGTTGGTAAGATTATTTTTTCTTGTTGGTATTTCACTTTCCATACTCAATGCCCTTTCCAACTACCACACAATTCAACGAATCAAATTAGATTAAATCAGGGTTACAGTTTGTCGGTTTTGTCCATTTTAAAGAATTCCAAAAGTACTATAAACAATACTACTAGCAATTCAATGCATTAAAATTTTCATCTAATCAGATTAGATTAAATTAGGGTTACATTTTGTCGGTTTTGTTTATTTTAAAGAATTCCAAAAGTACTATAAACAATACTACTAGCAATGCAATGCATTAAAATTTTCAAGCCTAGGATTTTTTTGTGAGAATCATAAAAGAGCACTAGAAATTTTGCAATCTGTATAAAGTTGTAAACTTTTTGTCCTAGTCATGGTTTTGGCTCCAAGTTTGGAAAAAAAAACCACTTGTAAGACTTCACGTGAAATGAAATAAAAAGAAGTAAAGCAATACTTTAAGATAGTATAGTCAAAKTATTTCAAGTCTAGGACTAAATTAGTCATTCTTGCTTTCTATAAATCTGATAAAACTACAAAAAAAGATTGAGTTGAGTTTGTACACTAGAAGATCTATAGGTCAGATTGTCTGAAAACCCAAATCACCATAAGGTGTGCCTTGTTAGCTGATAAGACACTGTCATAGTTACATGGGTTTAGTTTAGGTGGTTGGGCAGCATGATTGTTATCCTCCCCACCCGGGTCAATTCAAGCAAAGTGACATGTAGGCCCATTGTGATAAGGCTAGAAGGGTAGATACCCTCAGGTTGGACACCTCGGCTCTTACTAAATCACAAGTTATTGGTATATCTGGCTTGTGGGTTGTTGTTGGATATACTCTTGGATTATAGTGGTAACCAGTAGGTTTAATCCCAGACCTAACCTAAATCGCTCTAATAAATTACTGATTTCCATGATTTCAAAAATAAAATAAAATACTATGTGATAACTAACACTTTAATAAAAAATAAAAACACATGAAAATAATCACTTTACCCTTAACACTTCCCCTGAAATGAAATAAAAAAAGGTAGAGTAATAATCTAAAGATGTTAGTCCAAGTATTTTGACTTTAGGATCAAACTAGTCGTTCTTCTTTTCTAGAAATAAATGTTAAATTCAGTTTGTTCACTTAAAGATTTGCACGTCAGATTGTTTTAAAACCCACATTGCCATCCTTTAACTAAGGTGTGCCTTGTAAGC
>JASDQU010014041.1:192896-203779 GCA_032191745.1 Picea mariana | reverse complement strand
ACCAGCGGACCCCCCCCTAAAATCGCTTACCACCTTAGGGGGGGTCCGAAATACCACCCTTCCCCCAAAAAAACTGCTTTCGCAGCGTTTTGACCAGTTAACTTGCAAAGCAAATTCCAGGGATACTAAATCAAGTTTTGAAAAACCTAGAGACTTTTTTCTCTGTAACGAGATGTGGAACAAAAACCTCTCTCATTTTTTTCATAGGTGCCATGAGAAGGGATAATCGAAGCCATCTTCAAGGCCCATTTTTTCCATTTTTCATTTTCCTGTTCCAGTCCTGATTTGTGGGAGGTGTTTTGGTGAGATGGAGGTGCATTTGGAAAAATTGAAGGATTTGTTTGTCCATAACATTCCCTACTACAATAAACTCCTTCATTTTTTTTCCAGGTGTCAGAATTAAAGAGAAACAGATGTCTGAGTGGACCTCTTTTTCACAACAATTTGGCCCGTCTTTCATGGCGGATAGTTCCGGATTTTTGAGGATTTGTGGCTATTTTTGGCCGAGGTGGTTAAATACAAATTACACAACTTGTTTGGGGATCTCTCCTATTTATTCAAATTATTTTAATATAAACGGTTGTTGATTCTTGCACCCAGAAGGCTATTCTCTATAATATTTTGTCAGATCAACCAGAAATAAATGGACTTTTGCACATGATTCCTGTGTGTTAACGTTGGTAAAGTTTTATCTCTTAGTTGAATGTGATCCTTCTTAATTATCATTATGTTACTCCATTTATTATTTTTAAAGGGATATTTAGTGCATAATTTATCCACTATACTCTGTGTCAAGCTTTTAAAAATCTAAATGTTTTCCCTCTGATACTACAATGAAGAAATTCTTGAATGCTTCTTTGTTGTGGTTGATTATTTCATCTGTTCCTTCTCTACATCATTTTATTTATAAAGGATCCAACGTCTGCATTACCTTGCCCTGTGGAAATACCTTATAGACCTATGTTTAAATTCAAACTTGTCACAGACCCCATAGCCCATTGGTCTTCTTTTTCTATCTCAACCAGAAAACTCCAAGAGCATATCCTATTATGCATAGCTAGCCTAATATCCTATTTCAAACAAATCTAAACTTGACAGAGAGATCCCTCTCTGAGTCTCAGAGGGCCATATCCCTGACTCAAAGTGGTTTTAATGTTGCCTCTATGACTACCTTCACAGCCTTGGACAGACTACAGAGTGCTAACAGTGTCATTCAAAATGCGACATATGTAGAATGAAAATGTGACATTTACGACACTTGTGACAAAAGTGTGACACTTGCGACAATGAGAATGTGACATTATTGAAGTGAGGAATTTTGATGTGTAAAAAAAGTGATATCCAATATTAGCATTTTTTCTCTCCATGAGTATATGGATTCAAAATGGAGTTCAAATAATGCAAGAGGGGGATGGTTAAAGGCATTAATTAAAAATGTGGAAAAACAACATTGCAACAACGAGATGTATGACACATTCAAAAAATGAATAGGTGGCCATTAATAAATAATAAAAACAAATGGAACCCCCAAGAGATCTGGCCAAAATATATATGAAGAGAATAAAATGAATCTCAACATCAAGGCATGGTAGGGTGAGAGAATGGCTTCTTAGCCTATGGGAAATCACATCATGGGCACCAAATGGAAATTCCAGTGCTAACTAGGGTGCCAATGAAGGGTAGGCTCTACCGAACAGATTATGATGTGAAAACATAATGGCTAATGTCGCAACTTGATAGGATTGAACCTATGTCATGGCGATGGAATAATGGACAGTTAATAATGCAAGACAATGGATGTAGGGTAAAACCTATGTCTATATTCTAGTTTGAAGAACACATACCTCATGGTCAATGGAAGTCATCATATTTGAAAAACATTCTCCGTAATCCTGTCAACATATGGAAACTAGATACCAAGGTTAATTTAATTAAAAGTGGCATTAAGATAACAATAAGCTGAAATAATTAAATGGAATCCACTTACTTGGTCTTAATGTGAAAAAATAGTTTTGTATTCCCAAAGTGTTATAAAATAAAACTTAGCATAGTAAAATATCATTTGTCATTTACAAATAAAGGTCAATGGAAAGATTGTGGAGAAAAACCTCCTCCAAGTGTAGGCGTCCAAATCTTATTGTGGAAGATATGCTCAACTATTCGGAGTTATGTTTGATCAAGTTAAAAACTGATAACCCATTCTCATTTTCCTTTTCCATTTCATTGGATTTTTTTTATAAATATTTCAGCCCATGGGCCTTATTTGTTGGTAGTTGAGGTATATCCAAACATGCAAGGGATATGAAGGATCATTTCATGACACCCTTGCAGTGTCAAAAAAATCATCACATGAAACCCATGTGATGTCACACGACTAGTTGCATGGCACTATCAGGGAATCATGCAATGACCTAGGCATGATCAATGGATCAATGAGCCATGAGAAATATTTGGGTGTTTCTCTTTTTATGGGTTGTGTTTCATATGGATGTGCAATTAGATAGGAAGGATGATTGACTGGAAGGAAATATCCCATGAGGATTATGATTATGTTTCCCAAGTAGATGTCGTGACTCTGGAAGAAATGCATGATTGTAGGATACTAAATTTTTTTTAGTGTCCATTGTTAGGGTCCCATGAGTATTTACTTCAAACTTTGGTTCATTATTGGAACCGTGAATAAGAGTGCTTCATCATTGAGGTGAAGGTACTTTACCTAGACATGGATGACATTTACTTTTATAGTGGTTTGTCATGGAGGGATATTCCATGGAGGGTGGACTATACATTGGGAAAATATTATCAGTCTGTTATGGACTACATAGATCAGTATTGTCAGTATGGATCACAATGATTGAGTAGAAAGATCCCCATCCAGGATATTATGGAGTTACCTGTCAAGACCATATTATTGAAAACACGATACTTATCTACAAATTTCAACATCCAAGTGGTACTGATGTGCCTGGCGCTAACCATTTTCAACTAGTGAGAGGGAGTGCTAGTCAACATGAAGGTTCATATAAATCGATGCAAGAAGGGGAAAACAATTTGGATATGGATCCCTTCGTGTGATGATTTTTATGGAGTAGGTACCTTAGTTGAGGGCCCATATAGTGAATCGAAATCTAGTTTCCTAGGACCCAAAAATGATGTTATGGGTAGAGTACATGGGGAGAGTACCAAGGGGAAGCATACAGGGTTACATAGTCAACAATCTATGGTAGCAATTCCCATAGATCCTCTACACCAAGAAAACTTCTGATTTCTTACAGATTTCGGTAATGAATCTACAACATTCTCTAAAGTTTCCACCTTGAGCAACAACTCCTTCTTGTATTCAACCATGTCTCTCACAAAGTGATATTGAACATCAATATTATTTTTCTTTGAATAATAAGTCAAGTTCTTTGCTAGGAATATTACACTCTGACTGTCACAATCTATCATTATTGGAATATTTTTTTAATACTAAGAGGTGGGGTGGATCAATATTGCTTCTTTTTCCAATATTTAACACCACTTAATCATTAATATTATTAGACACAACAAATGATCAACAAAGAAGAAAAATACATACAATTTTAACATGAAACACCATAAATTTTCTTTTTATATATTTATATAAAGTTTACTTTTCATTTACAAGATACAAGTTGTAGGAGACACCAATCTCCTCTTTTGAGAACCAACTCAAGGAGACATCAATCCCCTGTTTTGAGCACCAAAAAAAGGATACAAAAATACCCTATTTTTAGAACCAACTGAAGGAGACAACAATCCCCTATTTTGAGCACCAACTTAAAGACAAAACAATCCCATGTTTTTCAAGCACCAACTTGATGAAGCTGCAACTCCCTGTTGTTCAGGCTTCAACCTGTACAGGACTTTAATACTCCCTTTCTCCACCCTTCCACACTTGATTTCCTAATTGGACCAATGATCTAAACATTTACCTTTCTTAAACAAGATCTGAGTTATGAATTGTTCTCAGGTAGATTATAATATCAACATTGTACTCTTTTCCAAACACCTACAATATTCGTGGCTATGACCCTAACTCAAACAAAGAAAACTTGGTTAAGTCTGATTCCTACCTCTCTGTCATATGATCTTTGACTCATATCTTTGGGATAATAGACTCTTAACATCCAATATTTATTCATGCAACCCTTTTTCCTAATATAACCAGGTGTTATGACCAATATCTTAAACAAAAGGCACTAAACTTATCTCGTGCCCCGCTTATGGATCTATGGTAATGTTTTAATCAAGCAATGAGATGAATAGTCATCATGCTCTCGCTATCCCAACAAGGTGGCTTGTTGATAACTCAATGGAATGTGAATTAACTTCAAAGTGACACTTACCTTAATTGATCAATGCTGAGGATCAATTTGTGTTTGGATTTATAATTAAATATATGGAAACTTCCAAACACAAAAATGTTCCCTACCATAGATCCTTTTCTCCTATCATGATCCAATGATGTTAAATCAATGCCTATGATTGATCAATGAGAAATGGACATCATTAATATGAATGTGATCAACGATAGACAATTAATAGAAATCTCTCATTACTCTCCTGTAGAGAAAGATCCAACGATCTCAATGCTTCCATTCTAGGTCTAATGATCAAGAATTAAAATTTTGTAACATATAAAATTTCACTACAATCCTACTTGCAGATTAAATATCCAACTAACTAGGTATTTGATCAATGTGGGAGAGGAATAATTGTGTTTCATTTACAATATTTCTTGAGATATTTCTCAACATACTTAAATGCATCAATAGAATTCAAACGATATGTTTTATTTCTTAAGAACCTGAGCCTGAGAATGTAAATTATCTCAGAATATTAAATTTACATCAATATCTAATTCTCCAACCTATCTCTCTCCCAATTCTACACTTACAGATTACAATTATAAATACATATGTACTCTCAGGTAACACCGTAGCTCTAACTAGATAATCATGAGTTATTACCACAAATCTCCAAAATCACGCAATCTGATCAAAAAATCAGGAACAAAACACACCTATTATAACTAGTTACAATCAAATTAAATATAGATGAATTCTAGAGATATTTCAACCTACTTATTAAAACAAAATTGAAAGTTAATGGAACTAACCCCCTTTAGTAAATAATATGACACTCTTAAGGTCATATTCATGAATTTCCTTTGATTCCCTACATAAGACTCTCATGGAAAAAAATTGTTCATGGACTCTTGTCCATGTGGTTTTCAAGCTTCTTTCCATGCTTTCGGATCTCTGCAGCACACGTCCAAGTTGTGTCTTCCACAAGAATATGTTTCCACTTGACTAATTGTTATCACTGAAAAATCATCCACAACATTGCATGCAAATGATTGAAGAAACACATCAATTCGAAAAAAAATTAGTCCACCTACAACACTAAATTCCATCAAAAGGAAAAAAAACTATACAATTGGGTCAAAAATCAAAGTGTGCAAATTCACCAAAGGAAGCATGCACATAGTACACAATATGTGCGGGCCAACATAACCCTCAGTGTGCACTATGCGCAAAATGCACGACTGTCTATGATCAAATCCACACAGTTCTATGAATGATACATTTATGGATCTTGTCGACCCCTCAACCACTTCTAGTTTGGCCCCCAACATGATTTGATACTCATATCTAAGTGAAATATAGCTTGGGAGTTGGTCAAGGGATAGAGGGTGCCCTAAAAGGCCCCTTGTTCACACAATGAACCAATTACATTTTTCCATGAATGGATTCTATAAATAAGAGCCATGGGTGTGTTAAGAAACCAATATCTTCAAGGTATTGTTATGCTGCCAGAATTCTTTCTTGAGAATCCTCTTTTCTCTTTGAAGCCTTCAAGCACCACTGAAATAGGCCATTCCACTCAACTCTTGAAGGAATATGCATTTTTTTTGTTCAACATTTGTCATTTCTTCCATTGTATGAAGACATGATCTCTTAATTAGGGAACTCAAGAGACCTCCCAAGTTGGAAGAGGGGACTCATAATTCCCTTCCTTTCTCTACAATGTTTTTCCTACTAATCTATTGATCCATTGGTAGCATTATGTTGGTCATTGTTTGATTTTCATGGTTCTAAGTTTTTAAAGATTTATAACATTTATTTCTTAGTTTGTTTTAGTTGTATTTATTTTTTTTCATGTGTGTTTGGTTTGTCTAACCCATCCACAAACTTCTTTCTTGTCTAGCAGACTTATCTAGGCATGCAAGTGTTGTTGTTTTGCTCACCCAAGTGACAAAACCAACACAATAGATTGGTGACCATACTGGGGATCGATATCCAATTCCTCCCTATTTGATCCTTGAGAGAACTTCATTTTGATTGTTTTTCCTTGCATGTACCAAAACCAACCTAGCCCAACCTGCCAAAGTCAAAATTCAGAGTTGAGGAAGGAGTATTTCACTTGGAAAATTCTCCCCCGATGCATGACAGGAAGTGCATGACTTTTCCTTCCCACAAACGTGCATTTTGCGCACTAGGCTCGAAACAGGCTTCATTACTCTGTGCATGTTGTGCATTGTGCACCCTATGTGCATCTATCAGAACTATAACTCGCGTATAAGTCCAGTTTTTCATAATTGTAAGGGGTTTTATGCATGGTTTGAGGGCCCCTAACCTTCATAATTTTATTTTTTTGCACTTTGTAAGGAAACTACACTCCACTTAGATTCCTTTCCCATAAGAAAGGTTATATAACATAAGCACTTAGGGGGTAAAAAGAATCATTATTATCCTCTTTTTATTTGTTTCCACATGGATGCCTCATTTGGCTTGTAAAATTTTAAGTTGAAGTTATTGCTTTCATACACAAATCACTTAAATTGGGACTAGAAGTTACTTTTGACCCTCAAGTATGTTCTTCCCCTGCACCCCAGTATGATATCGAGAATCACAAAGGTGGTTAAAAGGACATTTCATCTCCCTTAAAAAATGTTTAGGAGAGGACAAAGCCCCCCTTGGTTTCCTGTTAGTTTTTTAGATCATCTTAAAGATTTGTAAGGGCCCATACATGCCCACATGTTTGCAATCTTAGGATAGTTTCTTAAAATGATTTCTTAGTTTAGATCACAATATAAGGAATTTTAAAGGTAAAAGTAACAGGTCCATACATGCCCACATGTCTAGAAATCTAGGATAGTTTCAAAGCTTAGTATAGACAACATTTTAGGGAGTTTAAAGGATATGTAAGGACCCATATGTCTACATTTCTAGTTCTTTAGGGCTTTAAATATTCCACAAGGTTGTACCAAAGACACATAGTAAGCTAGGTAAATAATATTTGTAAGGACCACAAGAAGTCCACATGTTGCAATCTCACACTTAACTTATTAAAATATTTTCACACTTGTCACTTTCTTGCACACAAAGCCACTCCTCACACACAAATTTATATTTGAATAGTGGAGGTCGAAGTAGGTTTTCTCCAAAGGAATTCTGAAAGATCTGACTAAGTCTTTGGAAATTATCCACACCTAATTAAATCAAATGAAGTTGGTCCATGACCCCAATCTCTCATCCCACCACATCTAAAAAATTTCTAATCACACACTAAATTTTCCTCCACATGAGGTGCCAAATTTTTTTTTTTCAGTCTAGGTAGGATCTTAGGCATAGGCATCCAAATAACCCCTCATTATCAGGTTCTTACATTTTTAAACAATAGAAGTTGAGAAATAGGGAACTTTAAAATTCTCCAAGTCAAGTGTTCCTACACCACAAGGCAAGGAGATACCCATGAAGGGTCAAAGGCCGAGGTCCTACTATTCTGCATATCCCTCCTTGAGTCAACCAACTCTTGTGAGGGCATCAACCCCGTGACCCATTTCTGAGGCTGAAAATATAAATGTCACACTTTTACCAAGGTACTTAGTTACCAAAACTTAGGATATCCACCCATGTGGCGATTGTGGGCTGCAATCTCACCTTGATCAGATTTTGTGTGGCTATTGGGAAATATTTCCAGCTCTTTAGGGACATGCACCCTCTACCCCTCATTATAACTGATTACTTCAACCTTCACTAGTTCCTCTTCTGTTGGCTTTAGACCTCACTATTGAGTGCTTTTGGAATGATCGGTGCTATTTGAGAGGAAGGACGATACGTCTTTTAGGACACAAGAATTGTTTTTAATTGTTCCCCCATGCGGAAAAATCCACCTATGCACATGCTTGTTTATTTACAATTGATTTATGTATGATGTTCATTTGATCACATGCAATTGTGAGTAATACTATCTTGAGAAGGTAAAAAATATACAAAGATCTTGTTCATTTATTTATCTCTTGTCATCATTTGCACACATTCACTTTGCTATTTGGAAACCATAGGGGAATCACAGAATCTTCGTCGTTCCGGACACTTACAAAATCTCCCTTCGATTTTAGGAGGAGTCCTTAGTCTTTACAACTCACTGACTCAAACTTCTCACACCCCCGTGAGTGATACTATTTTGGGATCAACTTTACTTGGTTCCACTTTGCTTGGGTTCAATTCCCAAGGCCATCCATTCATTATTTATCCTTCATAAGGAGGCGGGGGTCAAACTTCTTCTCAAGGGAAAAGTACAACCCCACCAAACCCCTCTCAAGGGACAAGTCCATTACCTACTCACACGATGGCTAAAACTAATCCTTTTCCAAATATCTCGATGCCATACTTAGCATCCCTCAATATTCTCGATTTGAATAAAATCATGAATGATCCCATTTTACATGACCCCACATGGCCCAATATGCCTACTAAACTACCGTCAAATATTCCAAAGTTTCAAGAAAAATTCGGGGAATATCCCACCAACCATGTTATGACATTTCACTTATGGTTCTTTTCAAACAACATCATGGATGATTCCATCTGATTAAGGTTATTTCAAAGAACTCTTACGAGCTCATCAACCAAATGGAATATGGATGAAAAATTGGGGTCCCATGTGACCTTTGAATCATAGGCCAAGGTATTTTTGTCCTTTTTCCAACTACCAGTTTGTCATGATATTGGCTTAGAAATTCTCTCTGAGTTCAAACAAACAAATTTTATCCATATAGCTGACCACATCCATGAATGGTGTCGGTGACGTAGTTTGTATAAAGCGGAAACCACCAAAGAACAACATCTTGATTGGTTTCTCAAATCACTTGCCTTTGTTATTTCCAAGGATATAGCATCCACTTTACCTCAGTCACAAGAGGAAGCCATCAGCAAAGCCCAACAATTTGACCTCATCTATGCTCAATAAGGTTACTTATACACAATATTTCCTTATGCACCTAGACCCATATAATTTGGCTAAGACAAACTTGGGATGTCCCATGCTACGGATGAGTTTATTAGTTCTATGACCCATCTCAACCCTTACGGCCACCTGTCACCCACTTATGGTGCACATACATATCCACAAACATATGGAGGGACATCTTATTACCCTTCTCCCACTCACCAATAGTCATATCATGTTGCTCCCCCTCTGCCAATGGGTGGACCCTCACTCTTACCCACGATGCATTTGGTCTCTCAACCACGTATGAGTTTACTTTCAACCCCCACATATAACCTCAGCAATAGTGGAAATGATTCAACTTCCTACATTCCATATGGGCGTCTCCATAAAAAAAACCATATTTTCCATTTTCTAATCCTCCACAGTCGATTTCTCCCCCACCAGGACAACCACATGTTGGCGTTAACTTTGTTCAACCCTCTCCCATTCAATAGCTTCATAATTTTGAACAATTGAATACAAAAAATCTAGCCCATCTGCTGAATAATTCCAAGAAGAAAGGGAAAAATGGAAACAATAATAAACCGATACCTGGAAGAAATAACCCCCAACAAAACCATCCCGAAGGGGGAAACCAACACTCCTAAGAGGGAACTAATAACAATCAACCATGACAAGGGTAGAATAACAACCTTAGAAAAAATTTCCTTTGCGTTCTATGTGGTGAGTATGGACATTATACACACCACTTCCCCCAAATTGTCGATTTCAATTGGATGAAAGAGTCCATCAATGCATAATGTCCTCCAGTGCCACCTACCCCTCAACAAGCCCCACAACAGTATTTGCAACCACCACCTCTAGTTGTTTTGAAAAACCCTATTCCACACCAATTTGTGAAGAATACCCAACAAAAGGTACACCCAACCCCACCACAAATGGGGCAGTGTAAAAACATGGATCCCAATCAACCTGGAAACTAAGTCAATCGCAATATCCTCCTTACCAACGAACAAGAGATTCTTCTGCAAACTCACAGTCGGAAATATGGTGCTCCCTCTGAATCTACCCCAACCACCTCATAAACGACTCCAGATACAGTCAGAACACCATTAATGATTACATGCCCTAACACTAAACCAAGCCCTCATATACCCTGTATGTCATTACGATGGAATGTACATAACCCTCATGCTAGGGAAACCCATAAATACAGTTCAGATGACGACTTAGCACAGACTCTTGTAGCCATGTCCATATTGGAGGTCCTCCAAACCTATCCAACTCAGAACAAATCCTTTCTTTCCTCCTTGGGGATAGTTGACCCAACTGATACTAGACTTATCACCTTTGATCTAGATAGAGGAGAACCATACCTCCCTTCCCTGGTATCTTCTCAGATACTAGTTAAAATCCAGAACATCACAGTTCATTGGTGTATCATCGATGAAGGTTCATACACATGCACCATGTCCAAAGTAGTATGGAAGAAACTTGGCTCACTTGAGCTAGTACCATCTGGCATCACCCTGAGAGCTTATGACGGTCGACCATAATCCCCTAAAGGGCTCTTCCAAAATTTCCCTCTAGAACTTGGGGGAAAAACCATACTCATCGAC
>JASDQU010014041.1:138682-192255 GCA_032191745.1 Picea mariana | reverse complement strand
CCCACAGCTCCACTTCCTCATCGAGTGCAACCTCCTTCTACACTATGCAAAAGAGAAGGACACCCCACTAACAGATGTACTAATCTTCCCAAGTTACACAATCTGATCCATCTCCCTATTGAAACCACATTTCTTGCCACTCCACCAAGTACATCCATTACTACAACATATTCCCAGATCAGTATCCTCACGCTCCTGCAATCTCCAAATCTCCTCATAGCTATCTCGTCAGTTCAACAATAGTGACAGGTACAAATGAGGTGGCATTGTGGGCCCACCATCCATATATAACACCTTTTTCCCAACTTCCACACTCTTTTACAGGAGCTCAAAGCCTTTGTTTTTCAATCTGTTTTCAACCACGGGATCCTGGTCCCACCATCTACACATTCACATTCCCCAGGTCATCATCTGCACTTGGCCCCAGAGAAGAATTTTTCTCAAATCACATTCAGGTACGCGTGCCCCCTTTCAATTTTATCAAATAGTTGTTATATGTTCTTTGTCATCAAATATTATTCACATCAAGTATTTTGTTTCCATATGTGCAGCTACTTGTTCCACCAGCTTACATCCCCTTCAGGTATATGTTTGAAATTTTCATGTAATTACTCCCTCTGTAAATCAATTGCATATCCTAGTCACACCCTTTGACATTTATCTTTAGGGTCCTTACATACATCTCTGCAGTACCTTTACCTCTGCCACATTTGGGTACTTTCAACCGATAACACTCTCCCCCACATGATTTGTCCCATTCATAGTTCCCCTTGGCAACTTGACACTCATGTTGATTTCACCCCCTATGGATGGGAGTCCCAATAGTATTATGAACTTCCGAGAATGAACCCCATAATTCTTCTCATAATATTGCTAAATTTCTCAATGGACTCCTAGGTCATATCATCTTAGTTCTATTGACTACACCTCCATAGTTTCATTATCCCTTCATCTCATTCACAATCAGTTTTTCCATCTGCAAATTTTCCTCCATCCATTTACCTAATACAAAAACCCACCCATGGGGCCCCCACCCTCCACCAGTTCTCTTTCACAAACTTGTGCCTTCACAAGCTAGGTCATATTTCAATGGGGCACCCATTTCTATATCTATATTCTCAATCCCAATTATTCTTTATTTCTTTGGTAATTGTAAAAAGTATTTATTTACAGCATATACTTAGCATTTTCGTTGTCATCCTTTATAGCCTTCTTTTTCCTAGCAAAGAAGCACATGTCACCCTTGGTTAGGGAATCCACTATTTTTTTAGTCTGAAATCATTCATGAACCCCAGGTATTCCAAATACATGTACTCATGATCTCTTATTTTGTCCACTTTGTTAGCCTCTGGCATAGTTTAACCCCATATTTAGTCATCCCCCTGACACAAGATTCAGTTTTATGGTTGCTGCCAGTCATACTTATAAAATTCCCCAACCAAGGGTGTTGTTGAGTCTCCAAGCATATTGAATTCATTCATGTTACCCATCAATACCTAATATCATCTATCACTCAATGGATTCCATGAATCCCTTTGCTTCTCAAAGTCACTCGTCCCTTCCTGTCGACATCAACATAGTTTCCATAAAGGAGGCAATATCTTGACTCTCATTACCTTTACAATGAGGAGTCTCGAATGAAACAAAGAAAATCACCATTGCTCTTTGATTCTGTTGACCCCCATAACATTTGACTTCAACAAAACTCTCATGTTAGGGTGGGTCTTACTATGAATCTATTTCATTTGTTTCATACCAGTCGAAGACCTATGAATTTGTTAGGCCATCAATGCCTATGAGTCATCAACAATTATTACAGTCATCCTTGCCTCACTTCAGAGTCCGTTCACCATTCAAAATTTTCATTTGTCATTATCAACCACCCCGAGGGAGCTGCAGTTATCTAAATCAACATACAACTTCAACTATGGTCTCACATTTTGGTTTCATGACAGGAGCATGGGGCATGCCCGCCTTGTTTTTACAAAGATTTTATTTTTCTCCCTAGAGAAAGGTTTGGGTCTCATAGTTTTCCCTCTCCCTCTGGCGGATCGTTCTTACATTTCCTCTCTTTACTCTTCATTACAATGGAACTCTAAGAAAAATAAACATCGATGTATATTGGCTATATGTATTCTCCTAACGTCACACATCAGGGGGCATCTGTTATCACTGAAACATTATTTGCAACATTGCACGCAAATGATTGAGGAAACACATCAATTCCAACAACAAGTAGTCCACCTACAACAATAAATTCCATCAAAAGGAAAAAAAGTATACAATTGGGTCAAAAATCAAAGTGTGCAAATTCACCAAAGGAAGTGCATGCATAGTGTGCATTATGCATGGGCCAACACATCCCTCAACGCGCAAAATGCGCGACTGTCTACAAGACAATTTTTGCACTTCTATGAACAATGCATTTCTGGATCTTTTTGAACCCTCAACCACTTATATTCTGACCCCCAACATGGTTTAACACTCATATCTTAGCAAAATCTAGCTTGGGGGTTGGTCTAGGGCTAGAGGGTGACTTAAAAGGCCCCTTGTTCACACTATGAACCAATTACATTTTTCCATGAATGGATGCTATAAACAAGAGCCATGGGTGTGCTAAGAAACCATGATCTTCAAGCTATTGCTATGCTGCAAGAATTCTTCCTTGAGAATCCTCTTTTCTCTTTGAAGCCTTCAAGCACCATTGCAATAGGCCATTCCACTCACCTCTTGAGGGAATAGGCATTGTTTTTCTTCACCATTTGTCATTTCTTCCATTGTATGAAGAGAAGAGATCTTAATTAGGGAACTCAAGAGAACTCCCAAAGAGGAAGAGGGGACTCATAAGTCCCTGCCTTTCTCTATGGTGTTTTTCCTACTAATCTATTGATCCATTGGTAGCATTATGTTGGTCTTTGTTTTATTTTTATGGTTCTAAGTTTTTCAATATTTCTAACATTTATTTCTTAGTTGTTTTTAGTTGTATTTCTTTTTTTTCACATGTGTTTGGTTTGTCAAACCCACTCACAAACATTTTTCTTGTCTAGTAGGTTTATCTAGGCATGCAAGTGTTGTTTTTTTTCTCACCCAAGTGACAAAACCAACACAACACTAAGTACTCATAGTAATCCTTCTTCCTATTGTTTCTAGCAATCTTATGATCAAGAATTATTTCCATCTGCAACTTCCTAGTTTTCGGTAGCTTCTTCATCCACTCAACACATTCACTACCATCTCAAGCCTTTGCTTCAGATTCTCTGTAAGGGTACAAGTATACAACAATAAATATTGGAGATATTCCAATATCTAGTGGTAACTCTATTTCATAAGCATTGCTTGAAAATTTTATCAAGATATTACACAGTCTTATTTTCTTCAAATTCAGTTTTTTATATTCTCCTATTGGGAATCTCTCCTTTATCAGATGTGCCAATACTTGGTCTTTGTTGATAATTTGGTTTTCATTGATGTCAATCCTTGAAGAAGCCTCGATGGTGTGGTTTTGGGACCTAAAGTTGAATGAGGAATATGGGCATGATTGACAGAGTAAATGCAAGAAAAAAACTCATAGATGGATATTAATCATTATTCATTTTACGATGATATGTGGAATGCCATGTAGTTCCTCATGGTTAGGGAGATATGAATTTGTGAAGTAGTAAGCCCCAAATAAGTGGTCAAGAAGGCCCTAGTTACAAGTCCTTAATGAAAGGGTAAAGTTATTGTATCAAGAAAACCCTAGAATCCCTAAATTAATGAGAGGAGTTACCTAACACATGTATAAATACACCTCAAGGAGCCATTCCCATGTACACTGACACACTTATTCATTTCTTATCTTTCTTGTGATCTAGTGATATTTTTACTAAGGTTGTAGCATCATTCTCTGAGTTAGTAAAGGAAGATCGAAGGTGAAAGTTTCAAAGTTGCAGCAAAACCTTGTTTTTGAGATGTATGTGAGTTGCAGGTAAAAAATGGAGCATATTTACATGGGCTATAGTGGATAAAAGAACTTATATCTAGGCAATATAAGAGAAATTTATGTACCTATAAAAAGGCCCATTATTGGTTGATTAAATTTTAGTACCTGGTCCCTATTGGAGAAATTTCTATTTTCGACACACTAGTTTAGTTGGAGTAACACTAGTTCATTGGGAGTTAACTAACTAGTTCTATTTTAGAATTTCTAATCTTAGACCATCACTATTATGCATGTATTCCTAATTATATGATGTCATTACCTATATGATTGAATATCACTCACTCATTGATAAGATCATAATATACACTGATTATTATTATTCATTATGTATCTCTCTTCCTTTTCTTGATAAGCTTTGTTTATGTATGATTTAGCTAGATATCCTGTGCAGATTTCAATGAAACACTGACATGGTATCAGAGCTATGTTGCTTAGAGCACTCTAGACAAGCCAAAGAATAAGAAAAATCGGAGTTTCGGCGAGCTAAATCTGTGGTCGTACCTTTCAGCATTTATTTCTCCAAAAGTATTATTTTTTTGAGGAAACGACCCATGTGGGAAGTAAATCGACCCATTTTGCAAGTGGGTTTGCAACTGTTTGGTGAGATTCCTCACCGTTTGCTCAAAAAGTAAGTCACATGATAGCCTCCTAAAACTGATACGAATATGTGGTCATACCTTTCAGCAGTTATTTCTCCAAAAGTATTAATGTTTTGAGGAAATGGACCAATAGAGAAGTAAATCGACCCATTCCGGTTTGGTATTTGGATATGGTATATCTTGGTTTCTTGGTTGAGTGAGAAGAACTCTTATATATAGTTCAAAACATGACATGGTTCTTATAGGTCTTATCTTTGATTTGATATGGTTTAGGCACATTCATGTTGTATGGTGGAATATGCATGAGACACATGAATTGGTTATTTAAGATAATTCATTCATGATATTGTACAGATATGAATATGGTTTATGGTATGGTATATGTTACAGGTTACACGTGGTTGATGCTCTAGTTCATGATTCACTATTATTTATTAATGTATATTTTGTTCATGATTGATGCATGTTGGTAAACAATTAATACATGGTATAGTATAGTTTTTATTTGGTTGATGAGAAGATACAGGTTGATGACACAGTGACAGAGTGGTAGTGACAGTGACAGAGACAGAGTGATAGTAACAATGGAAGTGACCATGGTATATTTTGTAATAGCAATAGTTGGTCTACATTTATATTACAGGGAAGTTGGAAAGGGCAAGGATAGGTGGTTGTATCCACCTTTCGGTTGGTTCTGAAGAACTCAGAGGGTTGTAGCCTCCTTCTGGTTATATCAAGAGAATTCAGGGAGTAGTAGCTTCCTTCAGGTTGGAGCATGCGAGCATGTGGTTGGAGCCTCCTTCCAGTTGTAGTTGTAGATTAAGAAGTTGGTGCTTCCAATGAATGTATCATTTTATATATAAGAAAAACATTATGTGATTTTCTCCCATTTGGGTTTCCACGTAAATTCTGGTGTAATGTGTATCTATTGTGATGTGATGTTGTTTATGAATATCCTAATGATGATATATTGAGTCCTAATAATAAACTATTGAAACTTTTTAAAGTATATATTGTGATTGTTGGCACAGGGGCAGACCTAGGGTTCAATGCTTCAACAATGCACCAACAAAACCCTAACTACTGACCCTTTTAGAAACACCTGTGAATAATATGAAGTCTCACCTGAGGTAGAAGCAGGGGGGTTGGAGAACTCAAGTGTCTACAACCTAGCTGGGACACAGATATGTGATCACAATACTTAACAGAGCACTTAGCTAATAAAATTCAGCAAGTTCCAAGTCTTATTCACTTCGTAGATTAATCCTCATTATAGAACAACGCAATAGTAACAAATATTTAAGCACATCTAATCATTTAGCACATAACATCAGAGCAGATCTAACAGTCATTCATATATAAAGCACTACAAATCACTGGATTTACTTATCACACATCAAGAACATATCACTAATCAAATAGATACATAAACATCATAAATCATATTGCACAAAGCATAACAACACATGATATACATGGTTCACCCCAGTGTGGGGCTATGCCCACCAGCTCTTCTCTTCTTTATTGATATTCAATCTTTTTTATAGTCTTCTTCTCATGTGCACAAACCCACAGATCCAACTCCGCAAAGGACAGGAGATCTGTGTGCACCTCTCCAAATCCTCCTTCCCCGAATTAGGTCAAAGAGGAGAGCCTTACACAGTTCATGCACAAATCCTTTTACAATCACTTGCACTTAGATCTGCAAGTATTAACACATAGTATGCACAAAAGCAAACTAGATCCTCCCTAAGACAATCCTACTCTACTACTTCTTACATTTCTTAGCTCCCTATTTATACATTACAAAAAGGAACTAAACATGGGTAAACCCATGGTCTGACATCCCATACCCGTTACATAAAATATAAAACCCAAAATCCTACAAAATGGGTGAGATCTCGTGATCTCCACTTCGACTGGGCACTCCGTCTTCAACCAACCTATTGAATCTCCAAAAATGGTCAATCATGACCAACGTTTACACAAAAATTGGTTGAGGGCCAATAAGCCCCCAACACTCACATGTGACTCGTCCCGAGTCACTCTGATCTGGGAAACACTGCCTCGAAGGCCTTGAGATTAGCCCAAGCTTCCTTGACTTGTTGCTTCACTAGAGCCTCCTTCTCAGTGAACTCCTGAATGACTTGCTCGGTGACAAGCCCTTCTAGGCGTTGTTCCATTATGGCGACCACATGTTCCAACTATGATCCTTGTCCCTCAATCTCTTCAAAGAGGGTGTAGGCTTCATCTTGCATCGGTTGGAGTCTCTATGTCACCTCCATCACTCTGCTCTAGATGGCATTGACCTGCTACTGAACTTCACATTGCTCTCGTGACCTCTTCATCTTCTCCACTATGGTAAGTAGCGTAAACTACACTTGCATTGTGGATGTCTGTTGCTTCACCTCCTGGAGTTGTTCTTCCAATGTCCTTAGCTTCGAGTCTTCTACAAGGAACTCGTAGGTATGCACACATTGATTACTTAGTTTCTTACATCAGGAAGCCAATGCCCTAATTCTTTCCAATGCGCTCCTAGCAGTTTCTTTCCTCTGATCTCTCACTTCTTGCAGCATGCTAGGTACTTCTTGAAGTTCTAGCTCTGCTACTCTTTCTTAAAGCTTCTGAATGGATTCAACGAGCTTTCCTACTTGGCTCTCGACTGTATCTTCTTCCATCTGTGCTAAGCCCGACACAAAGAGAAGTTCTCAAGCCACTACTTCCCTAACCCCATTCTGCTCCATGAGCAACTGGTCTTTCTCTTTCTGGATTTTCTCTCTGTGCTCCTCAAATTTCTCTCTAATCTCATCTTTCTCTTGCTGTACAACCGAAAGGTTCTCTAGGGCTTCCTCCTTTTCTTGCTTCAAGGCCTCTATGGCCTGTTCTTTTTCTTCCTAGAATTGATGAAGGTGAGCCTCTGTCGTATCCTCTATCCTTTGCAATTGGGTTTGCTCATCCCCCTATTCTACATTTTCTTCTAAGGATGGCATAGTAGACACTGCGTGGCTCAACTAGATATTTTGTTGTATCCCCTTAATCTCCACCTCAATTTTTTCATACATCATCTCTTGATTTGATTCATGTCATTGAAAAATTTCTTCTGAAGCATCCTTGACAATGGTGATGATAAGCTCAATATCATCCACTGTGAGCGTATTCTGTGACAAAGGCTTAGTAGCTCGAGACTTCTTCTGCACTAAAGGTTTCTTCGGAGAAACCTTCCTTTTCTTTGATGTCTCATCCTCTGTAAAGGGATCCTTTGGCATTGTCACTTCGCCCTTGTATTTATTGTATTATTCCCCTTCCTCTTATTGGTTTACTTCGTCACCTCCTCCTCCTCTAGGTGAGTCAGGCGCAGTTTCCTCTGATGCGATGTTGATGTCCTGCACTTCCTCCTTTTTCTTCTTCTTCTTAGCATCGCTCGGTCCACCATACGCAGTCCGAGTGACCATAGGGATTCCAATGATGTCGATTTCAGAGAGCTTTGTATCTACCGCTGGTACCAAGAATTTAGCTGGCCATTCCTTGGTTATCTCCTCCATGTCTTCATCAATCAATTTATAATAATACTTCAACTTCTCCTTGCTTTCTTCCCTGTGTGCAATGATGTATATGAAGTGGTGGTCTATGTGGAACTTCTCTAGTGGCTTGTAAGTATGCAAGGATTTCGGGGTCATTCAAGGGAATGACTCAATGGCATGTGTCAATTGAAGGTAGTAAGCATGCAACACCACATTTGATTGCCATTGCTTCGCCATATCACTTGTATACCACAAGGTGGTGAACCTTGTAGTGAGTGGTTATGATGGTTAGACTTCAGGGAATGTCACTCCCTCCGGCATATCCCAAGCAACAAATGATATAATAATCAACAACGATATGAAGTGGAATTCATAGCCTTGGTCCTACGCTTCGCGACAGTCCTTATCTAACTCATTGACAAGGTATATCACCCATTTCATTTACATGCCTTCGATGCACTTCCCTGCAAGGTCGACGACGAACCCTATAACTTGCATCGGTCGGTTCTTCTTGACGAGCTTGCTAGTGATCAACTAAAAATCTAGGCACACTGTGCCATCATGGATGGAGGATACCTTGTAGCCTCGCTTTCCCTTCTCCACATTTCCATAGGTCTCTTCGATTTGCTGCATTAGGGTGCAATCTATAGCCTTCCCTGGGTAGAATTTTTGAGGGTCTAGTCCTTGCATGCTTAATCTGGTGATCAACTGGATCAACGTCGGATCCAAATTCACATGTTTGTCTAACCAGAGATAACCTACATGGTAGCATGATAGGAGGAGTTTAACACACATGTTAACCTCCTGATGTCTGCTGAAATGGGGTATCTTTATCACATTTAAGATTGTCGAGCGTGTGATATCTTTAATCCATGGTTGGGGAACTATCTTAGCTTCTTCTGAGTCATCTTGGTTAGGTATCGATGTGGTGCAAGCATCACATAATTGTTCCTGTCTCCAAGGTTAAATTCACTTATATTGAGATCATGGATCAGTACCAACTGCAGTCCGACTGCATGTATCCCCTTCATGAGGTACGCAATGATGAGTGTGTACTCAAAATCGCATGGAACACTTTTATGACTATTTTTGCCATCGAGAGGTGGGATGTAGTCGGTCAAGACTGACAGGATGTTCTTTGCATTCGCCATATCATCGAGGTGCTTTCCTCTTTTCTCTGTCGCGGTCTGGCTAGACCATCATGCAGTCAAGCAGGATTCTTGCACTCTGCCCATCGACGATACCTATATCACTACATACATGACACTCTCATCCATGAGGTCAATCAAGATCTCTTCTACTAATTTCTCTACTGCCCTAATGTCGCTTAACATTCACACTTGTAATCACTTCCCTAACTGCAATCCGACTATGTGTATCCTCTTCAGGAGGCACGCAGTAATGAGTGTGTACTCAAAATCACATGGTATGATTTTACGACTAATTGTGCCATCGAGAGGTGGGATGTAGTCGGTCAAGACCGACAGGATCTACTTTGCATTTTCCATATCATCATAGTGCTTTCCTCTTTTCTCCATCGTGGTATAGCTAGACCATCATGCAGTCGAGGGGGATTCTTACACTCTGCCCATTGTCGATGTCTATATCACTACATACATGACACTCTCATCCATGAGGTCAATCAATATCTCTTCTACTGATTTCTCTACTGCCCTAAGGTCGCTTGACATTCACACTTGTAATCACAGGGATCGGGTAAGTGAACAAACACTCAAGGTAATTGAATGGCTGGCGAGGTCTTAGGAAGCACAGCATGGGATGTAATCACTTCTCTGCTAGCTCAAATATCTTATTTTGAAAAAGTGTTCCTGGTGCGACATTCGACAGATTAAATAATAAATGTTGTAACGGATTCCTTCAACGAGTCAATATGCCTCAATCAATATGATTCCATCCATTATGGCATAGTCTTCAATGGTCCAATGGAGAGCTTTCCAGAAATAACTGTGTTTCTTATTGTTCTAGAGCATCGTTCTAATGGTTGGGTCGCCTCCAATGGTCATATAGCTACGCCATGGCGAAGTTCCATTCTACATCATTCTGCTATTCCGGTGAGGTTCAAGTTCTATAATCTTGTCTTCTACGAAGTCTCATCTTGAACCTCCTATGGTATTTCTAACTCTTCCTTCTTCTTACTAAGATTTTTGGCCTTCTTTCCTGTAATCTAAGTCTCTATTTTCCTCTTTCCATTCTTGTTCTTATCTCCTCTTAGCATAGTAACTTCACACTACTGATGTTCTCTCAAAGGGTTCGAGTGTAATACTTATTTTATTGCTATTTATGGGGTAGGTGTTCTTCTCTCCTGCATATATAGGTTCTTTAAGCCTTCTTTTGTTTTTTCAACCTCGACAGCTAATTCTCTGACCCTCAGTTGCTTCAACTTGTCCTCTTGTTCTTGTATTAGTCTCTCTATTTTCTTGGCTATAAAGTCCCTTAATTCTTTCTTTTTTTGTTATGTAGCTTCTTCTTCTTCTTTCCTTTAGATCTGATCTTTCTCAATCCATGCATTTCCTAATGAAAGTGAAAAGGGGTCGATGTTCTCAACAAACTTAATGACTTCGAATTCTTCTTTAGTCGATGCTCCATGGGAGATCATAGGTACATGAGTAAGTCTTCCACATAGGTTTATCATCTTTCCTTTAAACAATCCTATCCCTCCTAATGAAGGAATCATAGCAGGTTTTCCCAAAATTTCCCAAGTGCTTTCTGGCATGATATTCACATGTGTTTCCTCATCCAGAACACAATCTATGTCAAAATCTCCTATTCTTGTTTCTATGCACTCCTTCTCTTTTAAGATCTCTAGAAAACTGATGTCTCTGTGATCATTTAGTGTTTCTTTCATATGCAATAATATAGTCTTTGATTCTTTCTGGTTCTCTAACATATCCTTAGTTTCTTGACCTTATGCATAGTTTTCTTGTCTCATATTCATATTTTCAACTTTAGCAATCATTCATGGACAATACAAAACCTCATGACCAACATCTTTACAACAAAGAGAAGTAGGACCTATACCAGGGAATTCCTTATCAATATGTCCCGGTCTTCTAAAATTATAACATAGTGTCAATCCTTTCTTTCTCTTAAATGATCCCCAACCTTTCCTGTACTGTGCACTGGGCTCATAGTGATGGACCTGCATTCTACAAAAAATCTTTC
Source organism: Picea mariana (assembly GCA_032191745.1). Taxonomy (NCBI): domain Eukaryota; kingdom Viridiplantae; phylum Streptophyta; class Pinopsida; order Pinales; family Pinaceae; genus Picea; species Picea mariana. Next base: position 180,970 of record JASDQU010014041.1, on the reverse strand, counting down.
TAGGTTCTTGTATCCACTTGTTAGTCCAAAAGTTTTTTCTATGTTCTTGTGTCCTCTTTTTAGTCCAAAAATTCTTTCTATGCATAGGAATAACATATCTTTCACTATTTCTATCAAATCTATTAAGATCAAATCTTCCTTCTTCTAGTTGTTTCCTATTTTTCAGACTAGGAAATTTTTTATCAAACATACCTAGATTCATACTTTCGAAGAAAAAATTTCCACTTATCTTACCTTTATTAGAGCACAAAGCTTTAATATATTACCTCTTTTCTTCATATCAGACTTCTCTTTCTTAGAAAAGAGCTTCACAAATCAAGTAGAACATTGTGAACTACAACAAAAAATCTACGCACAAATATTTCTCCTTTCTTTAGTTCCCAGCAATCACAGTTTTAGGTCCCAACAACAGAACCATTTGTTGGCACAGGGGAAAACCCAGGTTTCAATGCTTCAACAGTGAACCAAAAAAACCCTAACTACCAACCCTTTCAACAACATTTGTGAAGAAGATGAAGTCTCACCCGAGGTAGATGTAGGGGGGTTTATAGGACTCAAGTGTCTACAACCTAGTTGGGACACAAATCTGTGATCACAATACTTAACAGAGAACATAGCTAATAACATTCAACAAGTTCTAATTCTTATTCACTTCATAGATTAACCCTCATTACAGATCAACGCAGTAGTAACCAATATTTAAGCACATCTAATCATTTAGCACATAGCATCATGGAATATCTAACATTCATTCATATATAAAGCACTAAGCATCACTAGATCTACTTATCACACATCAAGAACAGATCAATAAGAAAATAGATACATAAACATCATAAATCATATTTCAAAAAGCATAACAACACAAGATATACGTGGTTCACACCAGTGTGGGGCTGCGTCCACCAACTCTTCTTCTCTTCTTTTTTGATCTTCAATCTTTCTTACAGTATCATTCTCATGTTCACAAAGCCACAAAGCCAACTCCACAAAGGACTGGAGATCTGCACACCTCGCCAGATCCTCCTTCCTCAAATTAGGTCAAAGCATAGAGCCTTACACATTTTGTGCAGAAAGCCTCTTACAACCACTTGCACTTATCTCTGCAAGTCTTAACACACAGTATGCACAAAATCCAACTAGATCTAGGATTTCTTACACAGATCCAACTAGATCCTCACTGATCCGATTCTACTCTACTACTTCTTACATTTCTTAGATCCCTATTTATACATTAAAAAAGGGGCCTAAACATGGGTAAGCCCATGGGATGACATCCCATACTCATTACATAAACCCTAAAACAACAAAATCCCACAAAATGGGCGAGATCCCACAATCTCCACTTCGCCTGGGCACTCTGTCTTCGACTAGCCTATCAAAGTCCCAAAAATGGTCAATCGCGACCAACGTTTCCACAAAACTTGGTCGATGGCCAAAAATGGTTAAAAGTACTAAGATTTCTCATTAATGATTCACCTCCCCTCTCAATAATCCAACAATTGGTATTAGAGTAGGTCCTTCAGAAATCAATCTAACCAATGGAAGGAGAACATGGATTATGCTAGGATTGGGTTACCATAGTTTGACATTAGAACTATGAATTCTGGAGTAGATGAATGAAAACATATGTACATGCACATGGATTCAATATTTGGGGAGAAGTAGTAGATGGATACAAAGAACTAGGCACTCCTTGACAGATAAGGATGGAAAGAAACTTGAAGATAATGATTTTGGAGATAAAAATGCTATCTTGAATGGTTTTACTAAATTAGTATACACCAATGTTGTGCACTGTGAATATGAAAAATAAATCTCAGACAAACTGAAGAATATCTACGAAGGATATCCCAAATTTAAAGGAGACAAACTTCAAACATTTAAAACTAAGTTCGAATAATTGAAGATGAAGGAAGATGAAAACATTGCCTCCTACTTTCTACGTGTTGATGAGATAATTAATTCCATCAAAGGTTTGGGATAAGAAATGAAGGAAACAATCATTGTTCAAAAGGTGTTTAGGTCTCTACCTATGAGATATCATTCAAAGATTTTGGCCCTTGAAGAAAGAGAATATCTATACACCTTGAGCATAGATGTGTTGCATGAGATACTCACATCTTACGAGATGAGGACAGAGAAAGAAAATCAAGTCACGAAAGAATCATCATTCAAGGCATCCAAGAAGATAAAGAAGAAATATAAACAAAAGGGAAAATCAGATTGTAGTTGCAATGATGATTCAGAGGAAGATGAAGAGGTGGTCGACTTCGTAAGAAGGATGAAAAAGGGAACTAGAAAATACAAAGGTATGTTTCCATTGATTTGTTTTAATTGTGATGGTGTTGTTCATTTTTCTAATAAATGTCCTTATAAGAAAAAGAAAATAAATTTAAGAACAAGATGACCCTAAAAGGAAAAAGAAAATCCAAAAGGGTAGAAGAAACAAAAATATTTTTTTCAAGAAAATCCTTTGCACCAAGGAAGACATTTCCTCATCAGACAAAGATGAAGTCAGCGACAGTTAAACAGAAAGAGTAATATTCATGGTAGTAGAAGACTCCAGTGAACAAAGCTCTTAAGAATAATATGAAGAGGAAGAATTCAATTACAAAGAAGAATTGATGAGTGACATATAATTTATTGAAAGGGAAAAGAGGACAAACAAGTCACTCCAGGAAGAACTAAAGAAACGAGAAGAATCTCATAAATTCAAGTCCAAAGAGCTCGAGCAGACGATCATGAAGCTAAAAATCTAGGTAGAAGAAGGAAAGAATATTGAATAAGCACTCAGAGGGAAGTTAAATGAAAAGTACATGATTATTGAATGGTTAGAAGCAGATATAGTCACTCGAAGAAAATATCTACAGAAGAAGAACATGCAATAGAACAACATCGGGATATTGGATAATATCATTAGCAATTAAGGACCTTACTATGAAATACCTGGATTAGGATATAGTTAGACGTAGACAAAAAAAGGTTCAAGCTCTAGAATGACAAAACAAGAAGAAAAACCAAGAGTCTATGCATAATTCATTAGAGATCCCTCTAAGAAAGAAGAATACAAGAAGACTCAAGAGAAATATTACAGAGACATTGCACCACCTAGAATATTCAGAAATTAGTATTAGCGGCATCTGGATATAGATGAAGAAGGTTTCAGAAGAGAAATATCATTCAAAAGATCTTCCACTCCCAGGTATCAAAATATTTTTCTTGGTTCATGTTATTCATGTAATAATTTTGGGCATAAAGCAGTAAATTGCAAATCCAATACCAAGAAAAGAAGCAATGATGAAGGCTATATAAGAAATAGTTATCCAAGAATATCTCATAAATCACATAATATAAACTATAACATATTTGGATCATTAAGTGATCAGATGGAATGCTACAAGTGAAACAACTTTAGACATTCATTTAAAGGTTGCAGACTCATTATTCCTCCAAGGGAACCAAAGTAAAATATCAACAATAATAAGAAAGAACTACAAAGGATATGGATAAGAAAACAAGACCAATTCAACACTAAAGAATGCAACCTAGGTCTACAATATCAATACAAGAAACATGGATGGTATGTTGACAGTGGATGGTTAAAGCATATGATAGGTGATAAAGAAAAAATTATGGCATTGAAGAAGGAAATAGATGGATCAATTTCATTTGTAAATGACAACTCGGCCATAATTATAAGAAATGCCACAGTCAAGCTTGGAAGTAAGGATTCCATGACAAAAAATGTTTTACTGGTCGAAGATATGAAACACAATCTGCTAAGTGTATTTAAAATGTGTGATCAAGGAAACAGACATGTGTTTGACTCATAGATGTGAGAGATAAAGAAAAGAAGGATTAGGCAAGTTGGTGGCTACAACTGTAAGAACTACAAGACACATATATGTTCTAAATGAAATATGTTACTTAGGAAAGGATGATGAAAGTTGGCTCTGTAATAGAAGAATGGGTCATGTAAATTTTGATAATCTTTCCAAAGTCAGCAAAAAGGAAGTAGTAAGAGAAATGTATGAGATATCGAAGCCAACAAATATTATATGCAAGAATTGTCTATAGGGAAAATAGACCAATACAAAGTTCAAGTCAAATGAGTATTCCAAAAAAAACCCACTGAACATTGTACATACTCGTTTAGTTGGACCAAAAGGAATGAAGGGATTGAAAGGTGAACCATATTCCATGCTACTAGTTGATGAATGCAAAATAATGACTACAATTTTATTTCTAAATAAGAAGTTAGAGGCATTTTAAAAATTCAAGACATACAAAGAGATGGTTGAAATTGAGACATAGTTGAAAATAAAGTGTTTAAGACCAGACAATGGAGGAGAATTGACATCAAAGGAATTTATGGACTTCTACAGTGAGCATGGAATAAAGAGGAAACTCTCCACAACTAGGACACCTCAACAAAATGGAGTTGTTGAAAGAAAGAACAAGGCCGTACATGAAATGGGTAGAACTATGTTAATGGATTCCAAGTTGATAGGCGTATTTTGGGTATAGGAAGTCCATACAACAATCCATATTTAGAATATAGGAATGATTATAAATAGAAGTGATAAGACCCCCTATGATTTATGGAAAGGAAGAACAGAAAATGTGAATCACTTCATAATATTTGGAAGAAAATGCTACATCAAAAGAGAAAATGGAATAATGGGAAAATTCAATTCATGAGTTGACAAAGGAATACTATTTGGGTACTCAATGTTATAGAATTTTTTTCCACACTTCAAAACTCTTGACTTTGCATGTCGGCCATCCCCTTACAAGTGAACCTAAGAATCACATGAAGTTATTGTCCTACCTTGCACCCTGGGCCTACTTTCATCATTGGTAGGTGACCTTGGACCCAAAAAATGGCATCTCTCCATTGGTCACTAACTGGGGTGTTTCCCTTGTGTTCGAAGACAAGAAATATATTCACACATTGGGATTAATGCACTATCTTGGATTCCATTAGACCCTATTGGTGGTTTCCTCACCTTTGTCAAAAGTTTTCATTATTGGTTTCTAGTCAGAGGGTCTCTTTCATGTAATAACTTCATCCGGTGCATGCAAGAAATGCACATGGTCATTGGTTCGTGAACATCCTACTCATTCGGGCTCTTGCTAATCATCAAGCCATTTATTTATATCTCATGCTGGATGATGAGAGATGCCTTAATGCTCTCCTTTCAGTGGGTCTCCTTCCATTGAATTCAGCTCATCTATTCTGGAATCGATATCTAGAGTCATAATGAGTACCTAGAAGATTGCAATCATCAATGGTAGTTTCTCCTACCATCCACAATTGGGAATACATTAAAATCTTCTGATCAATGGATTATTCAAGTGTTCGACCTCAACAACATTATTCACACTTGTTGAATGTACTTGGTTCCTTGACACCTACTTTAACTATCAATGGGTTGTATCGTGTTTTTTAATGGTATACTTCAATGACTAGTAATCAAACTATGTCTCATTGTGTTCGAATTCAACTCCTTTATTCACATGATGTAGACTTTCACCTTCGGTGGACAATGTAGAATACCTATAGTTCATAGTAGTAGGATATCATATCTTTTGTTGTATTTCATCAGAACAATATCTATATGACTTCAGTGATAATGGAATATGAGATTGTACTCCATTATATATAGATATCTTTAGTTGATTCTGAGACTGGACTCCACTCTGTCTTTTTCATGGCTATGATAGCCTATGGCATATGCCTACTGTGTATTTACTATTCATGGCCATGAAAAACTTTTTGTTATATATCCATATGAATATGTAGTGTAATCCAAATTAGAAGCCATGTGTACAGAGTCAATATGAATTGTAATATTCTCATGAGTAACTAGTTTTTCCATTTGGGTCCTTGTTACTCCACTTCTGGGAATTATAATGTATTTCAACCATCGTGTTTGCTTCTTTTACCTCACATATTAGGGGCATATATTATATCATTTTTTTCCACACTCCATGCATATTTCTTTGATGGCCTTCCATTTCCCTCTGTAGACTCAAGTTTCCCCTTTTTGTTCATTCAAGAGTTAAAAATTCAAATTTTTGCACATATACGTGGGCCATAGTTAGTCAGCTTGCGTACATGCAATTTTTCCATTATAGCTCACGTACATCAAGTTTTGTGCTCAAAAATTAAAAATATGTCATATTTCCATGCCATGTCATGAGATCCATGATCCTTGTCCTTCCATATAATGGAAACGCTTCGACTTGATGCTTCAATTATGTTTGGTGGCTATAAATTGAGCCATATATAAGACTTGAAGACATACATCATTGAGAGGAAAGACAATATGGAGAAATTTCACTTCATATTGAGTTTTCATCCCTTTGTACTTGAAATTATAAACTTCTTTTGTTCATCCCCCAAGCTCTACCTATATTGAGAAGGAGAAACTCAATTACTCCTACTAATTGTGAGCTTTCCTTTGTGGAGAATTAAAGTGGTGAAGGCCTATCTAGAGGGACTTAGTTTCTCAGTCCCTATATGTGTCGTTGGAGAAGTTTGTCACCTATGTATTTATGTTGATTACATTAATAGAAATAATCTTTTCTCGTCCAATTATATGTCAGAAATATTTGTATTAATTTCCATGGGAATATTTGTTATACATGTTAATGGATTATGCTAGATTATATGCTAACATTCTATATAATTTCTATATTCTTGTACATCTTTACTACTGAGGACAAGTTGCAAGAATCAATATTTTGACCATGAGCACAACCATGGTCTCCTTCGGATGTCCATATGAGGTAGTCTTTTGGCCTTCTCATTTTAGAATTTCAATTTGTCTGACATGCTTGAGTTTAGAGTTGATTTGTGTCATTTCATATGTTGTGGTTTACCCCTTGCCATAGATATTTTCCTTATAACACTCAAGAAAAAGGAAAGCATACAAATTATTCAATATTAGACTCAACAAAATAGTGGAAAGCATCAATGTGACAATTTATGATACTAATGGACATAGGATAAGAGATGAAAGAAAAAATTCAGTGGAACATGTTCACGAAGAATAAGTAAATGAAGAAGAAGTAGATGAGGAATATGAAGAAGAGAATCCATAAGAAGAGAAACAAAAACAATATCTTCATATACCTCCAAAGACGCCTAGTAGATGAGTGCAGAAGAATCATCCATAAGATCATATTATTGGAAATAAATATGCAAGAGTTGAAAGCAAAAAAAGAATCCATTCACAAAAACAACATAATCTAGCACTATTGTCTACAACTAAGCCAAGAAGTTTTGAATAAGCCAGCAAATATGAACATTGGTTCAAGGCCATGGATGAACAATTAGATCAGATAGACAAAAATCTCACATGTGAACTGGTTCCAAGACCAATGATTAAGAATGTCATTGGTACAAAGTGGGTATTCATAAACACATTGAATGAGGATGGACAGGTTACTAGAAATAAAGAAAGACTAATATGCAAGGGATACTCTCATGTTGAAGGTATAGATTTTGAAGAGATGTTTTCCCTAGTTGCCAAGATGGAAGCAATCAAATTGATTCTAGATTATGCATGTTTGAAGAACATCAAGGTGTATTAGATAGATGTCAATTCGGCTTTCATGAATTCATACTTAGAAGAAGAAGTGTGCATTGAAGAACCATAAGGATTTCTTATATCAGAAAAGGAACGATATGTCTGCAAGTTGAATAAGGAATTATATGGACTTGAGTAGGCTCCTAGAGCATGGTACTCTAGACTGGATAGGTATCTACAACAAAAAGGGTTCAGGAAGGGAAATGCAGAAAACAATCTCTACATAAAGGTAGATCGAGACAACATATTGATAATTGAAGTCTATGTAGATGATATTATCTTTGGAAGTGATGATGGGAGGTGATGTACACCCCCCTACTCTCCCTCGGGGATGCGTGACCTTCTAGTCAAAGATCTTCCAACTCCTCAGACAAATCGACTCTTCGGCCCCTGCTGGAACCTAAATAAAATTAACACATGCTCTTTCACCTCTGGCTTAGGTTGTATGGCACCCACGGGCCCCTTCCTAAGAACTTTTCTAATTTTTAAATTTCGGGCGTTAGTTCTTTCCTCTAGGCCCCTATCCTCATGTGACCTTGGGCTATGACCCAGGGATAAACTTCCTAAATAATTTCAAACTTTGGGCTCTTGTCGCTTCGACTATAGCTACAACATTTTCCCCTCGAACTCTAAACCATGAACATGACTAGCGCGAGGATCAACTATCCCCGCCACTTCCTTAGATCAATGCCTCTCAATGCTTTAGGCTCTGGTGCTTCAGTAAATTATGAATCCACCTCTCCACAAAACCTTTGGAATGATACGTCTCCAGACTAGCATATCTTCTACCAAGTGTCCTACTTCACGGATGACCCTGATGACCTCGCGATTTCGGGCTTCGCGAGTCCTTGCATCTCCACTCTCCAATTCCTCCGAAGTGCTTATGCTCTAGAGCAAAGGATCAGGTGACACATGTCCCTTTGGCTTGGATGACCCAAATCTTCTTTGACTCACAGCTCTTTGGGAACTCTATGCCAAAACTTACCTTTTCCTTTCTGGATGCATGCTTTGGTGCCACATGTCCCCTGGAAATCAACGACTAGGATCTATTTCAACTCCCATCTATTTAGGATTTCTTGGCTCACACTCACCTCAATTCTTTGAGAGGGTTATAACCCCATACCTTTGGGTCTAACGCCATGAATCCCTCTCAACTAACGGTTCAGATCAACTCTGAACTTCAATCTTTGGGAGCTTTGGTTACTCCACCTTTCCTTTCTTTCGAATGACTCTTCCTCTAAAGTCCATGGATCTCTACCACGCACCCTTCCTAGCACCAAAAACTAGGATGACTTTGCTCCTCGCAACTTTGGGAGAAAATGGTGTTTTCTCCATGCAATCTCTCTGAAGCTCTTCCTCCCCAACTCTTCTCTGATCTTCTGACACCAGTTAACCTGGATGATGGATGGTCTCGACTGGTTAAGGTGAGTGCATCTTACCTGGATCCAATGGTTGTTGGTCCTTCGCATCCAAATCCGATGGCTAGAATATTATCTCATCCTCAGAACGATCCTCTTGTTTGGACATGGAGCTAGCGGTCCATATCTTTCCCTGTAGCTCAATCCAATGGTTGTTGTTTCTCCTCCTCTTGAGCTTGCACTTTTTCTGAAATTGAGAAAATTTCTAAGTGTAACAACCCTAGTTAAATAATTAATGCTCATAGTTAAATATTTGTTTAAAGTATATTAGTTAGTTAATTAATTAATTAATTAATTGTCCTGATTTAATAATTGTCTAATGTATACTAGTTAATTAATTAATTAATTGATTGATTGATTAAATATTTGGTTAATGAATTTGAGTTTAATAAATTTTAATTTATTAAATGAAAACATAATGTATCGAATGAGTGAACCATTTAAAAGAAATGGGATAAGGTGGTTGGCAATGAATTGAGGGATAAGGTGGGTGAGACTTAATTATAGGGAGAAGTCAGTGAAGGGAGGGGGATATGACTGGGCAGAGGCCTTCAGGAATGTTTATGAAAATTTTGGGAGAGGAGCATTATTGGAGAGAGGACTGCATTTTATGAGGGATATTTTTTTGGTTTTGGAGTTGGGAGAACTGTTGCAGGGGGCGCCAGGTTGCTGGGAGTTTTGGGCTCAGGGGCTAGGAATCCTCACGGAATCTTGGAGCTAGGGAGACAGATAGGTTGCTCCTAGCTGGTTGGGTGGTTAGTCGGTTTTGGGTAGGGTTTGGTTAGAGCATCAGGTAGTAGAGAGAACAGAACAACAGAGAGGAAAACCAGAGGTCGAGAATTTAGCATCAGACAAAGGTATTTTTATTTATGCATTCTCATGAAAATGTGATGGTTATTTAAATTTATTAGATTGTTGTTCATAAATTTAAATTTATGCTGCTTATATGCTGAATGAAATTGCTTATTGCTTATGCCGAATAATCTTAATGTTTAAATTTACGAAATTTTTTAGGCTTGTTAAATTAGGGCCTTACACATGGTATCAGATCCCTGGTTTAAAAGCTTGGACCAGGGCCTACCCACCTACCCAATTTAGGAATGGAATTGTTCCCACCTAGAAATTTAAACAAACCTAAATAATCTGTAAAGGGTATATATATATATATATATATTGAAAGCAGCCCAGGGCCCTCAAACCCTTTAATTAGATGAAAATATGAGCTCCAAGCTCCACCTCCACCTAGCCTGCAAGCCAAAAACACTTTTTTTTTAGTTACACAAATCTATATATAAATAATATGCCCATTTGAATGTAAGGTAGTATAAATATTCTACACAGTTGAAGTGTTAAATAAATTTTAACACTTATTTCAAATAAACAAACCTATGTAGAGGAATATAATTATATATATATATACATATTCTACCAGATAATGGACTGTAATGAGAGCACAGTCCTGCCACTAAGATAATGGACTGTAATGGACTGTAATGAAACCAACAAACACATGATCCATTGCCGCCCCTAGATTGTTTTTTTAGCTGAATACCTAAACCTGGCAAGATATGCATATTATGCATTGCATATTTTAAATCATTTCCATTAATTCCAAAAAACAAACTGTGAGTACTATTCACTGAAACAATATAATTATATCCGAGTATTGTAAATTTGAGCAACAAAAAATAGCGCTTTACATGTTGGCAACGGTGCACGTATGATTTTATTCAACCCACTGTGACCTGTCTAACATCTCCATGCATTACTACATCGACATATAATAACTAATAGTCATTGCTTCATTCATTATCCTACCTGTAATGATGCAGCCCTCCCAACCCGCAGGTCAGAAGTCCATGCACACAGGATCTTTCTTCATTCGCTAGCCTGAAGAGCTCTCAATAATTGACTCTTCTATTTCCCTTTCAGGAAATCTATGCCCACAAATAACCTTGTGAAATTCCCCCCTTTATACTTCGGGAGATCGGACTTCATGATTTCCCGAATCCAGTGGTCAAGCGCCCTATCTCTCAAATCTCCAAAACTTGAAAATAGTCAACGCTTGACCTTTCCCTTGCCGATTTCAGATTTCTCGTTATCACGATTTCGGGAGTTGTGATGTCATGCAACTCTTCTCCATGAACCCCGAAATCCTGAAACCCGAATTACCGAAACTTTGATGCGCTCGCAAGGTTGACTTTTCAACAGCTCCTCATTCCATTAGGATTGCGGACTTCACGATTTCGTGAATCCTGATGAAAATATTTTGGGACTCCAACTCAAGAAACCCTGAAATGAAAATCCACGACCAAATCCAATGACTCCTGTTGGTTTGAATCTATGGCTCTACCTCTCCTGAGCTTGAACCTTTGAAAACACTCTCTGTAACTCCCTTGTTACTCTTCCTTCTCAAGGACTTCTGCAACCTTTTACCAAAGTGTTTTTCATGGTACTTAACTGCCTACGACAAAAACTTGTGATGCCTTCTCAATACTCTAATGTGCAAACTTCATGTGCTTCTCCATGATAATTTCGAAGGCTTTATCCTTCCTGAGCTTTTTCCAACTCCGAATCTTAAAGAAGACTCCTGCATGCACTCCTTGCGGCAAATTCCTCAAGTTCATAAACTCTGAAAGTTTACTTGGCCTGTGCACTCCTTGCACGGCTCCTGTGCCTAGCTGCACTTTTGAAGGAATGAGAACAAAAGATATCTTACCTGAGCTTTCAGAGACAAACCTCTGAACCCTTTTTCAACGCACTCCTTGCGGACAATTCAACTGCACTCCTTGCAGAAACCCTTGCTCAGATAGAGAAACAATTGAAACTCATTTCCCTTACTCTCTCTCTTAGATTTCAAACATTTAACAAGAAATCATATACGCATAGCATAAACAACAAATGCATGATAGAAAGAGTAAAACATTCATGAGCATAACATTCAACAATACATACACAGAGAATATTTGGACACCATGAGTCTGAATCAAAGTCCTTTTTGTATTAATCTAGAACTTCTGTACATGGAATCCTTCTACACAACTCTATACTTCTTCCCTTCTATGCTCTATGCTCTCAATTTACATAAAATCCTATTCTTCTTCTATGTTACGATACACAATGAGGGTGTCTATATCTCGTTTCCCTCTTTCATTCTAAACTATCTAATCTACACATTAAATTCTATCTACTTGCATTAACTACTATAAATGTCTTCTACCTAATAAGGACGAGAGTGGATCTCTCAAGATTCATTTATATTATACAAGTGTGCCTCCACTTGATGACTCCATTAATGTTTCAAGACGTTTTCAAAATTTGCGCTGGGTGCTTTTCCAGTTGTCTTTTATCTCCGCACTGGCTCGCTTGAGATGCTCCTGCATCATACACCCTTACTTGAAAATTTTCATGGGCTCCTATCCATGAGCTCGCGCACGGTCTGTCCATGCTTCTGGATATCTGCTTTGTTTTCCCAGCTGGCATCTTCAACTAGATGGACCTTCCACTTGTACAAGTATTCAAAGTATTCCTTTTGCTTGGTCCTCTTACCAACTCTTTTGTCCAGTATGCGCTCCATCTGCGGCTTTTCTGCAACTGGAATTTGTTTTATCCACTGAACCTCTTGTTGTTCATTTCCTTCTTCTTCTTTCTCATCTTTATATGGGTACAAATCTGAGATATTGAATATTGGAGAAATTTCGATCCCATCGGGTAATTCAATCTCGTAATAATTCGCCCCAAATTTCTTCAAGACCTTACATGGTCCAATTTTCTTCATTTTCAGTTTATTATATGTTCCTCTCGATAACTTTCCTTCCTCAAATGTGTGAGGATCAAATCGCCAACTTCAAATTGAAGCTATCTTCTATGCTGATCTTCTCTCCGCTTATATTCCTGACTCGAACTTTGCAATCGTTCCTTCACCTGGTTGTGAAGTTCCTTAATCGCCTCTGCAAAATCTTCTGCACTAGCACTCTTAGTCGCAGTCTGTTCTAAACCTCTCAACTTAGAAATTCCTCTCAGCTGCATTCCATAGACGATTTGAAATGGACTCTGTCCCGTGCTTCTATTGACTGAGTTGTTATAAGCAAACTATGCCTATGGTAATATGTTGTCCCACTGGCTGTGGTGTTCTGTCACCAAGCTTCTCAGCAAGTCTCCCAGACTTCTGTTTGTCCATCCATCTGAGGATGATAAGATGAACTGAACGACAAGTCAGTTCCCAACTTCTTCCATAAGGTTCTCTAGAAGTGTCCTATGAACTTAGTGTCTTGATTCGAAACTATGCTTCTTGGCAAACCATGAAGTCGAACGACTTCTTTGAAAAACAGATTTGCAATGTGAGTTGTGTCACTGGTTTTCTGACTTGGAATGAAGTGTATCATTTTGGAGAATCTATCCACCACCACAAAGATTGAGTCAAACCCTCTTTGTGTTCTTGGCAACCCCAATATGAAGTCCATGCTGACTGCATCCCACAGCTTCTCAGGTATGGGCAATGGTTGATAAAAACATGCATTCTGCCTCTTGCCTTTTGAATGCTGGCAAATTCTACATCTGTCCACGAATCTTTTGACGTCTGCTCACATTCCTTTAAATAGTAATCCTTCTTGGATCATGTATTCTTCCCATTGGCATATATTTCTGAGAATTGGATTCTCAGCTGCTTCGTATGCCTCTTTAAAACTTGGATCAGCTTGATACACCTCCCTGAGGTCATCAAAACCCAATGTTTTGACTCTGAACTCCTTCAATAGAAAACACTTCCTACTCAAAGCATCAATGACTTTGTTAGCAATACCAAAAATATGTTTAATCACAAAAGTGAAATTTTTCATATATGCAACCCATTTAACATGTCTTTGATTCAACTTTTCCTGTTGAGTCACAAACTGCAGTGCATGATTGTCACTGTATAAGACAAACTCTTTAGGAATTAAGTAATGTCTCCATTTCTTCAATGCCTGAATAATAGCATAGAACTCCTTGTCATAATTGGAGTATTTGAATTTTGCTTCATTCAATTTTTGGCTAAAGTATGTTATCGACCTGTCTTCTTGGCTCAAGATTGTCCCTATTGCAAATCCACTTGCATCGCATTTCACTTGAAATGTCTTTTGGAAATCAAACAACACCAGAACTAGTTGTTCTGTGATTTTCCTCTTCAACAGGTTAAAACTCTTCTCAGCCTCTTCTATCCAGTAAAAATATTTGTGTCCCTTCTTCACTGTGTCCATCATCGGTGCACTAATTCCACTGAAATTACTGATGAACTTTCGGTAGAAACTAGCCAATCCGTGAAAACTTCGAACTTCAAAGATATTTTTCGGTGATGGCCAATTCTTGATTACCTCCACTTTATCTAGATCCATCCTCAATTTATCTGCACAAATAACAAATCCCAAATAAATGAGCTTCATCTTCATGAATGAGGATTTTTTTATGTTTATTAGCATCTTCTCCTGCTATAACCTCTGCATCATTATAGCCAAATGTTTCAGATGTTCAGCCTTTGTTTTGCTGAAAATCAGTATATCAACAAGATATACGATAACAAATTTTCTGATGAAATCCTTCAGCACTTCATTCATCAATATCATGAAAGTACTCGGCGCGTTTGTTAAACCAAATGGCATAACAAGACATTTGTATAACCCTTCATTGGTTTTGAATTTTGTCTTCCATTCGTCACATTCTCTCATGCGAATCTGGTGATAACTGCTTTTCAAATGAATCTTCGAAAAATATTTTGCTCCACTCAAGCAATCCATCAGATCATCCATCCTTGGCAATGGAAATCTGTACCTAATGGTTATATTTTTTATTTCCATTGATTCAGTACACATCCTCCAGTCTCCATCTTTCTTCGGACTAAGTACTATCAGAACAGCACATGGACTCAAGCTTTCCCTGACCAAACCTTTGTCCAACAAATCTTGGACTTGTCTTTTGACCTCTTCATTCTCATGCGGCGTCAATCTGTATGCAGCTTTGTTTGGAAAAATAGCTCCCAATATGAGATCAATGTGACGGATTATACTTCTAATCGGTGGCAACGAACGAGGTAGTTCATCCACTACTATGTCAGCGAACTCTTCCAGTAGTTCCTGAACTTCTTCTGGTAAATCATCTACCCTTGTGCTAGTTAAAACAATCTTTGGTTTTATGACCACAATGAATTGTGGTTCCTCCTTCTTCTTAAACTTTGTAATAAGTTCCTTCCCACTCATGAGAAGTACAGTGTTGCTTACTTCAGGTTTCACATCCTTATCTTTGATTGGAAGCAACATCTGAGTTCTCCCATTCTTCTTTAGGGTATATGTGTTCAAGCTCCCATCATGAATCACATTCCTGTCATACTGCCATGGTCTACCTAGCAATAGATGACAAACATCCATAGGAATAACATCACAAAGTATCTTATCGTTATATCCTCCTATCTTAAATTCAACTAAACACTGTTTAGTGATAGTTACCTGATGTCCTTTTTGTAGCCATGAAACTCTGTATGGGCTTGGATGATCAATCGTCTCCAGCTCTAGCTTCTCTACCATCTCTGTTGAAACGAGATTATCCGTGCTACCACTATCCATGATGACTTTTCATACCCTGTCCTTGGTTTTGCATGTAGTCCGAAAAAGTCTATTTCTTTGAACTGAACTCTCCACCTCCTTCTCTGGTATCAAAAGAGATTTTTGCATCATCAACGATCTTCCGCCTTCAGCATCCTCTGCCTCAACATTCTGCCTCTGTGCTTCGGCAATGTGAGTCTCTCCATCTTCTTTCTTTTTGTCTGGACACTCATAATACTTGTGACTAACCTTTCCACACGTGAAGCATGTTATTACTCCACCTCTTCCTCTTCCTCTACCTCTAGTACGAGGAAAAATAGTATTATGAGCATAGTCTCCCCTCTGATCAACATACTGTCTTCCTTGTCCAGCATATTTCCCTCACTGTGAGCTTCCACCTTTCTCAATCTGAGGTTGAGGTTTCTTCCATTCTTCTTTAGGCTTCTGATTTCTATCTTGGATGACTGATTTTTCCCTAGGCTGACTTCTGCCTCAGCCTCTTTGACCCTACTTTTGGCTCAACTTCTCTTCCACCTTTAGAGCCATTTGATAAGCATCTTCCACTGTTTGGATGGTCATCATGCTCATATCGTCTTGAGTTTTGTATCTCAGGCCATTCATATACCTGGCAAATTTTTCATCATTACTTTCATGATGACCTGCCCTGATGTTCAGCCTGTAGAACTCTTCAGTGTACTCCTTCATTGTCATCAGCTTCTGCCTCAAGTTCTGCATTCTTCGAAACAAAGTAATTTGATAATCTCTGGGGATGAATTTCGCCTTCATATTTGCAATCATCCTATCCCAACTCTTGATCTTCTGCTTACCTTGGCAGCGTCTCTCAGCTTGTAGCTCATCCCACCACAATGCTGTATGTCCTTTAAGTCTCGTGATAGCATGTTTGACCTTCTTGTCCTCTTCAACATCCTCATAGTCAAAGTATGTGTCTAGAATCTCCTCTACATCCAGATTTCCCTCGTAAACTGGAATGTCCATCTTGGCCCTTGCACTCATTCTTGCAATAGCTCTAAGCAAGCATTCATTTGCTGCATCTTCTGCTGTGACTTCTTCTTCATCATGTCTAGCTTCATTTTCACTTTCGGAATCGCAAACATCCCCAACATCAATTGTGCACCTCTGTGTTGTCTCCATGTCTTCAAGTCTGGCGCATAAGTCACGCATCTCTCTCTCCATGGATGGATCAGGCATCTGTCTACCCCTTCTTCTCGGCATTTCTCTATCCTCTGGTGGATTAGGTGTTTGTCTGTCCCTTCTTCTCAACGGCATGGTGAAACTTCTTTTCTCTACTACAGAAAGCAAAGAAACCTTTCTATGCTCTGATACCACAACTGACACAGCCCTCCCAACCCACAGGTCAGAAGTCCACGCACACAGGATCTTTCTTCATCCACTGGCCCGAAGAGCTCTCAACAATTGACTCTTCTATTTCCCTTTCGAGAAATCTGCACCCACAAATAACCTTGAGAAATTCCCCCCTTTATACTTCGGGAGATCAGACTTCATGATTTCACGAATCCGGTGGTCAAGCACCCTATCTCTCAAATCTCTGAAACCCAAAAATAGTCAACACTTGACCTTTCCCTTGTCGATTTCGGATTTCTCGTTATCGCGATTTCGGGAGTTGCGATGTCATGCAACTCTGCTCCACGAACCCTCAAATCTTGAAACCTAAATTACTGAAACTCCGATGTGCTCGCAAGGTTGACTTTTCAACAACTCCTCATTCCATCGGGATTGCGGACTTCGCGATTTCACGAATCCCGATGCAAAGATTTCGGGACTCCAACTCACCAAACCCCAAAATGAAAATCCACAACCAAATCCAATGACTCCTGTTGGCTTGAATCTATGGCTCTGCCTCTCCTGAGCTTGAACCTTTAAAAACACTCTCCATAACTCCCCTGCTACTCTTTGAGATCTGACGGCTCACGAAACTTTGTGAATTTTCCACAGAGAATTTCGACCCTCCGTTACTCTTCCTTCTCAAGGACTTCTGCAATCTTTTACCAAAGTGTTTTTCATGGTACTTAATCGCCTACGACACAAAATTGTGACGCCTTCTCAATACTCCAATGCGCAAACTTCCTGTGCTTCTCCACGATAATTTCGAAGGCTTTATCCTTCCTGAGCTTTTTCCAACTCCAAGTCTTAAAGAAGACTCTTGCACACACTCCTTGCAGCAAATTCCTCAAGTTCACAAACTCTGAAAGTTTACTCGGCCTTCGCACTCCTTGCACGACTCCTGTGCCTAGCTGCACTTTTGAAGGAATGAGAACAAAAGCTATCTCACCTGAGCTTTCAGAGACAAACCTCTGAACCCTTTGTCAATGCACTCCTTGCGGACAATTCAACTGCACTCCTTGCAGGAACCCTTGCTCAGATAGAGAAACAATTGAAACTCGTTTCCCTTACTCTCTCTCTTAGATTTCAAACATTTAACAAGAAATCATACACACATAGCATAAACAACAAATGCATGACAGAAAGAGTAAAACATTCATGAGCATAGCATTCAACAATACATACACAGAGAATATTTGGACACCATGACTCTGAATCAAAGTCCTTTTTGTATTAATCCAGAACTTCTGTACATGGAATCCTTCTACACAGCTCTCTGCTTCTTCCCTTCTATGCTCTATGCTCTCAATTTACATAAAATCACATTCTTCTTCTATGTTACAATACACAATGAGGGTGTGTATATCCCATTTCCCTCTTTCATTCTAAATTGTCTAATCTACGCATTAAATTCTATCTACTTGCATTAACTACTATAAATGCCTTCTACCTACTAAGGATGAGAGAAGATCACTCAAGGTCCGTTTATATTATACAAGTGTATCTCCACTTGATGACTCCATTAATGTTTCAAGATGTTTTCAAAATTTGTGCTGGGTGCTTTTCCAGTTGTCTTTTATCTCCGCGCTGGCTCGCTTGAGATGCTCCTACATCATGTAACATATACAAAATAGACATTCATAACAATTTAGGGTTTGACCTCCAAGCGAGTATGAGATCTTTTATTAATGGATTTCTGGAGCGGATTCTTCATGATGACAGTGAATGCAAACTTTTCAGAGATATCGGGAGTCTCTCCATCCTAGTAGGACCAGTGAAATTCCTGCACCATAAATAATAATAACTAAATAATTTTTTTAATGGAAGCGAGGGAAAACAAAGCCACGAGGAAGAGGAGCCCACAAGGGGTGTTAAGAGTGCTAAAAATAATAATAATAATGGAAGCCAGTACCAAACCAAGCCAAGCGCCCAAGCCCCATGCATCAAGTCACATGGAGGAAGAGCCCACAATGGGCATTTCGTTGCACTACACATCAGCATAGTAGTCAAAATCATAACCTCCAAGAAGCCTAAAGGACCCACAACTACGCATCAACCAAGCACCAGAGATGGACATACATCAAGAGCTAGGTGACAGAGGAGGAGTGCCCACACTTCTACATGGATTTCACGCCAACCACTGCACCATACCATACGTAGGTTAGTGCCAAAACCAAGCATCCCGCCAAGTCACTAAGGAGCAACCCATAGACACAGCCCCATAGCTTATGTTGTTGGCAACCTACCTCAGTGCAAACAACCGAGGAATTGTAAGAGGAAAAGTACGATAATTAAGAAAGTTGGAAATAAATGGTAATGGACAAGGCAATGTCTGACATACATTGTTTAATGAGTACACTGTTGTTGACTATGCCTGTGTCGTGAAAATCAATATGAAGGCTCCTCTAGAAAAAAGTATGCCTTCTTTCATGTGGAATCGCGACAGGAGTTGGGGTTGCATAGAATACAGCTAATGTAGAATACGGATCAACAGTTTCCATCTTTGGTCTCGGCACAGTCAGTCTTACAGTTGCTGAGGGTGCAAGAGTGAGAGGAGCATCCAGAATAATTAGAGTCGACACCAAACCTCACAAGTTCCCCAGAGCCATGGCCTTGGGAGTGACTGAATGCATCAACTCAAAAGACTATTCCAAGCCCATAAATGAGGTGATACAAGATATCTCAGATGGAGGCATAGATTATAGCTTCGAGTGCATTGGACATGTAAATATAATGTACCAGGCATT
Source organism: Picea mariana (assembly GCA_032191745.1). NCBI lineage: Eukaryota > Viridiplantae > Streptophyta > Pinopsida > Pinales > Pinaceae > Picea > Picea mariana. Next base: position 161,270 of record JASDQU010014041.1, on the reverse strand, counting down.
CTTATCTGCATATGATGGGTGGGGTTTGGCAATGCTAGTTGGAATCGATGCGCACCAGGAACCAAGCATGAATGGGTAAAATTGGGCTCGTGCGTGCTTAACATACAAGCCATCACCCAAGCACCAGCGACCAATGCCAGAGACAAAACACACAAGCCATCACCCAAGCACCAACACTCAGAGCCGAGCATAGAGCCTGCCGAGGGGGAGAGAGCAGAGTGGAGAGGCGACAGAGTTTGTGTAAGGTTTTAGGGGAAGAGAGCTCGAGGGAGAGTACGTGTAGGGTTAGGTTTAGGTCAGGAGGACGTTGGAGGAAGCAAGTTAGGCACGTGAAATCCATGTGTGCCCGCACTTATTTTTTATTATTTTGNATTATTTATTTTTGTACATTTAAATTTATTTAGTGTAAAAATAATTTTAAAGTTAATTAATTATCTTTTCAAAAATTAATTGTTTTATTTAGTGTAAACTTAATCTAAATTAAAGTTAATTAATGATTTTAGGGATTAGATTAAATTTGGGTTAGATTAAATTTTGCTGGAGCAGATGGGTTTTGAACCCACGACCACTCACCAGAGTCCAAGCCTTGGAAAACAACCAAACACCAACGCGCCACACATGAGTCGTTATAAAATAAATTCTTATACATAAATAAATTAATAGTCATAAAATACTATCCTGAAGTATAATCTCCAATTATCCATGTTAACCAAACACTGAGTTTCGTGCCCTCAACCACCAAGCCAAGCACCAAGCTTCAATGCATCGCCTCAGGCTCACTACATCATACGACCACATGTCTAGAAACAATACATAACCACAACGCGCAAGCGCTAAGCTCCAATTCTCGAAATCCACTCTACAATCCTCAAGACTCGCACCTATAGCCACCGAGGCACACAATTCAACACATATGTACAACGCGCCAAGGAAAGCCCATGAGTCAAGAATCGAAGGATAGCCTTAGACTCATTTCATTAACATTAGGTTGGAAGTCACCTTAATTAGTTTTAAACACAAAGTATAAGGACTTAGAACAAGATAAGCAGGAGGGGGCTTCATGCGCACTAGGCAGGTAAGTTAGAGAAATTGGCTAGTATGGTGCAAAGCTAGCATAGCTACTGGGCGAGGGAGTCAATAGTTTTATTAGGCAAAGAAATAAATCTTATATGCTTTATCCCTAACCTAGCCACTGCCCTAAAGAGAGTAACGTCTGTTTACAGACAATTAAAAAAAAAACTTATGCCTAACCCAGTTTTCTAGTTAAGTTGCGCAAATGTGAAATGTCCTTGAACTCACCTTGACAAATTTCATCGATGTAGTTTAAATCATACAAGATGGTTAGGACTCAAGGGAATCGAGGTAGAGGAGCATCATTGTAGATACCACCAACACCGCCAGTGCTACCACCACCATCATCGGAACTAGCTCTCATACTGCGCTCTTTGGAGGCCATAAATGAGACTTTAAAGGGGTGACAACCAACAGGGATCGAAGTGGAGCCCCCGCCATCTAGAATAGGTAATCCAGAAGTGTTGATGGATTCAGGGGGAGGACCTCCACCTGAATACATCACTAGAGAACTGCAGAAGATCAAACTTCTAGAGTTTTCCAGGGGTCGCGCCAGTGAACGCAAAGAAGCATGATTGGAAGGCATGACAAGGTGTTTTTCTTTAAGGGACTATACATCCACCTCAAAGGCGAAGATAGTGATTTTTCAGTTGAGAGACAGTGCCTTGAACTGGTGGGGAAACCTAGAAAGACAACTGCATCTTACCCCGAACATCGTATCTTGCTAACTTTTCAAGGAGAGGTTCCAAAGGAAATATCTGCCAGCTTACTATGAGGAACAACAGGTAGGAGCGTTTCATGCTCTAGTACAGGGAAACATGACCGTAGAAAAATATAATATTAGGTTTATGGAATTGGTCAAATATGTTTCATGTATGGATAATGACCAACGACAGGAACAACACTTCGTCTATCGACTAAATCCTAAGATAAGGGCTATGGTGAAGATGTGGAAACCGTCTTCAGTAGCAGAAGCTATGGAAAATGCGTGTTATGTGGAGGAACACATGAACTTAATCATAGGTACGAGACTGACCTTTCTGCATCATCCTAGATTCATAGGGAAGGCCCCTAGGACATTTCCCAAGGGAGGGGGCTCAAGGCCACCTCCATATGGTAATAGAGTCACACCAAGGACAGTAGCCGTAGGGATTTCAATGGTAGAAAGTGCAGCATCTCGTTCATCACCAATGACATAGGCAGGTCCACGACCATCTCAGGGAGAAGCTAGTAGGGGCAGGGGTTCTAGGGGAAGGAACTCATTTCAGAGACAGTCACATAACAGTGTGTAGGTTCAATCCCATGTTACCTGTTGGGGGTGCGGAGGACCCCATTACCAGCATGACTGCCCAGAGTTACAATTAGGATTTGTGTATAGAGAAGGAAAGGCCCCGATGGGAAGTGCAAGTAGCAGCCACCATATTTACACAATGGTTAATAATCGCCAGGAAGAACATCAATCCACGGTGGTGGAGTCATCAAGTACCCTAAATCATATCAATGTAAATATTTTATTTGATTCTGGTGCTACAGATAGTTTCATTTCACCATCTACATTAGAAAAGAGTGGGTTGGCAGCCTACGAGCACGATGAATTTAAACAAGTCGAGATGGCTTCCGGGGAAAAACAAGCGGTGGGACCTAGTGTTGATAATTGTATAGTAGACTTGGGAGTGTGTACTACTAGGTTGAAGGTATACATCACTGATCTTGGGGTGTATGAACTAATCATTGGAATGGATTGGTTAGAAGCCCATCAAGCTTTGGTAGATTGTTTCACAAAAAGGGTGCTTTGTGTCAACGATGAAGGAAGACCAGTAGAGATCCAGGGTGTACGGAGAAAGGTTTCATTACGCTTTATCTCAACTATAAAGGTTAAGCGATGCTTGAGGCAAGGGTGTCGACTATATGTAGTGGAAGCAGTGAATGAAAGGAAGGGACCCTCATTAGATCAGTATCTATTATTGTTAGAATTTAAGGATGTTTTTTCGAACGAGTTACCAAGGTTACCTCCTGAGAGGGAGCTTGATTTTACTATTGAGCTAAAACCTGGTGCAGAACCAATTTCCAAGACTCCGTAACGGATGATATCACTGGAACTTTGTGAGTTGCAAATGCAATTGAAAGAGTTACTAGACTTAGAGCTAATAAGGCCTGGTGTTTCACCTTGGGGTGCACCAGTAATTTTTGTAAAGAAAAAGGATGGATCCTTAGGACTATGTATAGATTACAGGGACTTGAACTATGCTACAGTGAAAAATAGGTACCCAAGGCCACGAATAGATGATCTCTTCGATCAGATGAAAGGAGCATCGGTATTCTCAAAGATCAATTTGCGATCAGGGTATCATCAATTAAGGATTAAGGAAGGCGATATCCCAAAAACTGCCTTTCGAACTCGGTTTGGGCATTACGAGTTTGTTGTAGTACCTTTCAGATTGACCAATGCGCCAACAGTATTCATGAGCCTCATGAACGACATATTACGGAAGTACTTAGATCATTTTGTACAAGTCTTTCTAGACGACATCCTCATCTATTCCAAGAACGAAAGAGAGCATGAGGAACACTTACGAGTAGTGTTATCTTGTCTTAGAGAGAACAAATTGTATGGGAAGTTGTCGAAGTGCTCCTTCTTTCAGAAAGAGATCCACTATTTAGGTCATATCATTTTCAGTGAAGGAATCTCTGTGGACCCAGAAAAGGTAAAGGCCATTATGGAGTGGCCAGTGCTGAAAAATGCCCATGAGGTGAGAAGCTTCATGGGGCTAGAGTGTTATTATCGAAGATTTGTGGAAGGATTCTCAAAAATAGTGAAACCCATCACCACTTTGCAGTGCAAGGGGGTCAGGTATGAATGAACAGAAGAATGTGATAGTGCATTCATTGAGATTAAGAGGTTACTAACTAGTGTGCAAATTCTACGAGTGTTGGATATGGAAAAGGACTTCACAGTCTACACGGACACCTTGAAGCAAGGATTGGGGGCCATGCTAATGCAGGATGGAGGAGTGATAGCTTATGCATCAAGGAAGTTGAAGAAACATGAAGAGTTATACGCGACTCATGATTTAGAGTTGGCAGCTATAATGCTAGCTCTGAAACTTTGGAGGCACTATCTTGTGGGGCGAAACTTTGAGCTCAAAATGGACCATCAAATTTTAAAACATCTCTTCACTCAAAGGGATCTGAATGCTAGGAAAAGGCGATGGAGTGATTTCATGAGTGAGTACGATTTTGGTATTTCATATATCAAAGGAAAAGAGAATGTGGTTGCAGATGCCTTGAGTAGGAGACCACATGTCTTCTCCTTGGTACCCTTAAAGGTCAATCTGAGGGAACGTGTGTTGACACAACTCCAAGGAGATAGTTGGTATTTAAAGGTTACTTCAAACCTCCAGAGTGGGAGGCAATTAGATCCAAAGTATGAAGGATATAGCCTGGAAGAAAACCGACTATTAAGATATCGAGGAAGGATGTACATCCCTGAATATGGGGACATTCGAAGCATCATACTGAAGGAATCCCATAGAGAACATTATTGTGCGCATCCGAGTGTGAAGAATATGTACGCAGACATGAGAAAGCTCTTCTTCTGGGTAGGCATGAAGTGCGATGTAGTCCATTTCGTCGCCAAGTGCCTAGACTTTCAACAAGTGAAAGCTGACCACCATCACCCGACAGGCCTCCTACAACCACATGATGTTCCTATGTCCAAGTGGGAAGTCATCTCTATGGATTTTGTTGTGGGGTTTCCGCTCACATCTCATAGACACAATGCCATTCTTGTGATAGTTGATAAGTTAACCAAGAGTGCTCATTTTATTTTGGTTAGAGACACTTACGATGTCACTGATGTGGCATGTGTGTTTGTAAGTGAGGTCATTCATTTGCACGAGATACCTAAGAAGATCATTTCAAGTAGGGATTCCAGATTCACTTCCAAGTTTTGGACAAGTTTGTAGTTAGTGTTGGGGACTTAGTTAAACTTAAGCACAACTTATCATCTTGAAACAGATGGGCAAATTAAGAGAGTAAATCAAGTAATGGAAGACATGATTAGGATGTATGTCATGGATAATCAAACCCATTGGGAGAAGTACCTACCTTTGGTAGAGTTTTCCTACAATAACAGTTTTCATAGCTCCATCAAAATGCCACCCTATGAAGCTCTGTATGGAAGGCCATGTAGAACATCATTGATTTGGGATATATTAGAATATTGAGTAACAGTTGGGCTGGAATTGATTCAAGAGATAGAGGAACAAGTGACTCAAATTAGATAGAGACTAAAGGAAGCACAGGATAGGCAGAAAAGTTATTCGGATGCACACAGGATCGACCAAAGTTATGAAGTGGGAGACCAGGTTTTCATTCATATCAGGCCTAACAAGAGTACCATATGGTTTGGGAAGGGGACAAAGTTGTCACCTCGATTTATAGGACCATTCAGAATCCAAGAGAAAATTGGACCCGTTGCCTATTGTCTCATACTGCCACCCCACTTGTATAAAACTCATAATGTTTTTCATGTATCTGTTTTACGTCATTATGTTGTTGATGAATCACATAAACTAAATTGGAAGGAACTGCAGGTATCGGACGCGAGAACTCTCACAGTAGAACCGTTACGCATATTGGACCGTAGAGTTTGACATCTTAGGAACTATGTAGTAGACCAAGTTAAGGTCCAATGGGACAAGTATAGTCCAGGATCTACTACTTGGGAAGATGTCGAGACACTACGACGAGAATATCCCTCACTTTTTTTTACCACCTTGAGAATATGTTTCTCGAAGGTGGGGTGTATGTAACACCACCTTNCTACATACTTTTATTTTCTATTCACAGTGAAATTATTAAATGATACACTTAAACTTTTAAGAAGTATGAACCTTTATGAATGTTTAAATATATTTGGATAATGATGGATATGATTCAATATACTTTGAGAATGTAAATTTTATGAATGTTTAAATGTTATTGATGATAATGGATATGATGTGATATATTGTGTGAATGAGAATCCTATGAAGGTTTAAATGCTATTAGAATGGTGTTAGATATGATGCAATCTATTTGGTAAATGATAGTCTTATGAATGGGTGTCGAAATTGAATTATGGGATATTATGAGATCTATTTCTAACTTGAAAACTTTGATGTTAAGTTGTTGGTACATGGATACCGAATTGAAATGATGGTTGTATGCAATTACATGATGATAATGCAAAGAAATGTATGAGTTGTGTTACAAGCTAATCTGCAGGTTATGGGCTATGAAATAGCCAAGGGATAATGATGATGAAAGTGGATGTCATGACCACTGGCCAAGAAACAATATGGTATGAATCTTTGTATGTGAAATTATATTGGTTTGGATGCATTGCTATGATATGTGGACCAGTGCAGGATTTCAGTTGATGAGACTGCCCAAAACTGAATAAACGATGACAAAACTCCCAGCAACACGGTGTCACTGTATATTCCATTGTAGGGTGTGGACCCTAGTTATGATTAGGAGGGGTAGAGGCATTTCCCACCGTGTATCCTACAAAACCTAAAGTCATGGGAGGATGATGTTAGCTCACGCTCCCCTAGATGTGTGATGATGATTGTCAGTTGCCTGCTAGGGAAGCTTGGTCAAGATAGTGACACTTCTGCTTACAGGTTCTCTTTGGATTTAGGTCAATATAGTTGACACTCCAAGATAGTCTAGCAGAGGAAGGATAGGAATGAAGATCGAAGTAAGTTAGGGAGGAAGGATGAGTAGAAATAGTTGAGAGAGTATGGAGACTTGTCTTATGGTGGAATTTATTGTTTTTCCCTTCTGAAAAGAAAATGTATATATATGAATATTCATAATTACGTAACTAGACCATAGTTGTGTAAATGAAATTTTTGAACTAGATAATTGTAATTAAAGGATTTCGCAAACATTTGATTGATTTTTTATTTTTTTTATTTATTTATTTTTATTTTTTTTAATAAAAGAATAGTCTTCTTGATTGTATTGGATGCATACATAAATTACTATAAGGGTGATAGTTATTGATTATTAGTACATGCACGAGACTTGTATGTACTAGCTACACATGCATTTCTTGTACATGTACACTAGTATGTATGATTTTTCTTGGCTTACTTACTGATAATGTTGGTTATTAGATATGAATGTGTGAACCCTGTGTCTTTTCCCTTGTATCATAAAATACTTTAAACTTCGGGACGAAGTTTCCTAAAGGGTGGGTGTATGTAACAACCCTAGTTAAATAATTAATGGTCATAGTTAAATATTTGTTTAAAGTATATTAGTTAATTAACTAATTAATTAATTGTCCTGATTTAATAATTGTCTAATGTATATTAGTTAATTATTTAATTAATTAATTAACTGATTAAATATTTGGTTAATGAATTTGAGTTTAATAAATTTTAATTTATTAAATGAAAACTTAACATATCGAATGAGTGAACCATTTAAGAGAAAGGGGATAAGGTGGTTGGCAATGAATGGAGGGATAAAGTGGGTGAGTCTTAATGACAGGGAGAAGTCTGTGAAGGGAGGGAGATATGATTGGGCAGAGGCCTTCGGGAATGTTTATGAAAATTTGGGGAGAGGAGCATTATTGGAGAGAGGACTGTATTTTCTGAGGGATATTTTTCTGGTTTTGGAGTTGGGAGAACTGTTGGAGGGGGCACCAAGTTGCTTGGAGTTTTGGGCTTGGGGGCCAGGAATCCTCACGGAATCCTAGAGCTAGGGAGTCAGATAGGCTGCTCCTAGCTAGCTAGGTGGTTAGTCAGTTTTGGGTAGGGTTTAGTCAGAGAATCAGGTAGTAGAGAGGACAGAACAGCAGAGAAGAAAAGAAGAGGTCGGGAATTTAGCATCAGACAAAGGTATTTTTATTTATGCATTCTCATGAAAATGTGATGGTTATTTAAATTTATTAGATTGTTGTTCATAAATTTAAATTTATGCTGCTTATATGCTGAATGAAATTGCTTATTGCTTATGCTGAATAATTTTAATGTTTAAATTTATGAAATTTCTTAGGCTTGTTAAATTAGGGCCTTACACTAAGTGTTCAAATGTTTTGGCCCTTGAACCTTCGCCTGCGAGCTTCACTACTTTGAGTCTTTACTTGTTATTTTCCTCCTCATCTTTAGCTTGCTCAAACCTCCAAGGTACTTAGCCCTTCTGCATCCTTCAAAGGATTTTCTAGTTCCCTCCTAACACACTCTACACTCATCCTTCCTGATCTTTTTGAACTTGAAACAAGTTCACACCTTTGCACCCTCCTTATGCTCGATGAAGTATTTCAAATGAATTCTTGCAACACTTGTATAAGTGTTGTCCTAGTTCTCTCTTTTCATAGGTCTACCTCTAGATTATTCAACAACTCTGTTTCATATGATCTTTGACTACTCAGACCTCAAAGGTCTATGCCCCTTTGTTCCTCGATGGGATATATGTGCCCTATTGGAAACTTTTTCTCAAATCACTCCTTCCTAAGATTACATAGTATTGAAAAACTCTGTGAGTTTCCTCCTCTGACACTTATCTTTTCTCTGAACTCAAAACATAGTTCACCTGTGCACACTTGCACCTACTCAATTCCCTCCTAGAAGATCTCTATAGAGTCCTAAATAACTCTATGCTACGCTTACTCTTGCGCAGACTTTACTCTAGCGTATTCAGTAACCCTGTCTCTTTGTTCCTCCTTTGACACATTTCTCCTCCAAGGTATTTAGAAATATTGAGGATCCTCCTTGAGTCTATAAAATATTCTAGTGTGCCCTCCTGGCATGTTCTTCTCTAACTCGAAAGAGTTCATACACGTACTCCTTGTGTTGGCTATAGAGTTTCAATACTCTATCGTGCACTCCTTGCACAACCTAAAGAAACCAGAACAACTTAACAAACTCTCAAACAAAGGGAGAATGGGCATAAGTATTTTCATTCCTAAGTGTATCCATCAATTCAAAAAAGGGATATTGTTGATGATTTGGTTGTCATTAATGTCAATCCTTTAAGAATCCCCAATGGTGTGGTTTTGCTACCTGAAGTTGAATGAGGAATATTGGCATCATGATCATAGTAAATGTAGGAAAGACACTCATAGATGGATAATACTCATTGTTCCATTTTCGATGATATGTGGAATGCCACGTAGTTCCTCATGGTTACAGAGATATGACTTTTTGAAGTAGTAAGCCTCGAAGAAGTGGTCAAGAAGCCCCTAGTTGATTACAAGTCCTTAATGAAAAGGTAAATTTGTTGTAACAAGAAAACCCTAGAACTCCTAAATTAATGAGAGGCATTACCTAGAACAAGTATAAATACACCTCAAGGATTCATTCACAAGTACACTCACACACTTATTCATTGCTTATCTTTCTTGTGATCTAATGATATTTTTGCTAAGGTTGTAGCGTCATTTTTTGAGGTAGTAAAGGGATATAAAAAGTGAAAGTTTCATAGTTGCAGTGAAACCTAGTTTATTAGGTGTACACAAGTTGTAGTTCATAAAGGGAGTGTATGTACGCATGCTACAGTGTATAAAGGTGTGTATATATGCAGGAAGTAGAAGATAAACTCATGTACATGTAAAAAGTCTCATGATTGGTTGATTAAATGTTGGTACCAGGTCCCTAAAGTCTGAAGGAATTCCATAGGTCAGCATCTCAGAGTTTTAGGTCAGCTACAAAGGTATTGGTATGGTAGTATACTTGTTTCGATGGTTACTTATTGTCATGATATCGTGTATTCTTCAGCCATACTTGGTATGGTTGGTTTGGTATTTTGATATGGTATATCTTGGTTGCTTGGTTGAGTAAGGAGAACTCTTATATGTGTTTCAACACATGAAATGGTTCTTATATATCTTATATTTGAGTCGATACAATTGAGGAACATTCATGTTGTATGGTGGAATATGCATGATGGGCATGAATTGTTTCTTTAAGATACTTCATTGATGATATGGTACAAATATGCATATGGTTGATGGTATGGTATATGGTACATGTTACACATGGTTGATGCTCTAGTTCATGATTCACTATTATTTATTGATGTATATTTGGTTCATGATTGATGCATCTTGCTATACAATTGATACATGGTATGGTACACGTGTTAGTTGGTTTATGAGAAGATACAGGTTGATGAGACAGTGACAGTGATAGATACATAGTGATAGTGACAGAGACAGGGTGATAGTGACAATGGAAGCGATAGTAATAGTTTTTTTGACAGTGACAGTTGGTCTACATTTATATTGCAGGGTGGTTGGACAGGGAAATTATAGGTGGTTGTATCCACCTTCTAGTTAGAGCTAGAAAATCCAGTGGGTTGTAGCCTCCTTCTGGTTGGAGCAAGAGATTTCAGGAAGTTGTAGCTTCCTTGAGGTTGGATCCTTAGAACAGGGGGTTGGAGCCTCCTTCTAGTTATACCCGGAGAATTGGAATTTGGTGCTTCCAATGAATGTATTATTTTTATATATAAGGAAAGAATTATGTGGTTTTCTCCCATTTGGGTTTCCACGTAAATTCTAGTGTACTGTGTATCTATTGTGATGTGATGTTGTTTACGATTATCCTACCGATGATATATTGAGTGCTAATCATAAACTATTGATAATTTTTAAAGTATATATTGTGGTTAAAAGTACCAGGATTTCTCATTACTAATTCACCTCCCTCTTAGTAATCCAACAGTCTCTAACTTAAAAGTTAACCTCTCTTATTTTTTGATCTTCCCTCTTCTTATACCTATGACTATTTTCTTGTAGTTTCTCCTTGATTTGTTCATGTAACCTCTGCATGTCTGCAACATAATATTTTTCATTTGCACTCCTCAGTTCTTATTTTCCTAAATTCCTGAGTTCATAAACACCCATTGGATATATTCAATATACTATTTTGAATGGACTCTTTCATGTACTCCTATTGGGTGGGTTATTATAAAAAATTTTATCTTTTGGTAAAACTTGATCCCACTGAATTTTATGTTCATCAACTAAAATCCTCAACAAGTTACCCAAACATATATTTACTACTTCAGTATAGTCTTGAGTTTGAGAGTGATAGGTTGAACTAAATAATAAATTTCTTCCAATCTTTCTCTACAAGGTTCTCCAGAAATGTCCAATGAATTTTTTGCATCTATCTCAAACTATATTTCAAGGAAATCCATGTAGTCTCACAATATCCTTAAAGAAAAATTTTGCTATGTGTGTTGAATCACTAGTCTTGTAACATGGTACAATGCATGTCAGCTTATAAAATCAATCAACAACCACAAATAATGAATCACATCCCCTTTCTATTATAGGTAAAACTAAAACAAAATCCATGCTTATGGGATCCCATGGTCTGTCTAGTATAGGCAATGGTTGATACAAAATTGCCTTTTGTTTCTTTCCTTTAGCACACTTACAAATTATTCATCTTCCAAAAAATATCTTCACATAAGACCTCATACCTAGCCCAAAATAAGAAGAATTTAATTGGGAAAACATCTTGTCATGGCCAAAATGACCAGCTAATCCACCACTATGTTTTTCTTTTAGCAAGTTGTCCCTCATTGAACATTTTGGAATTCACAACTAACCTCCTTTGAAAATAAATCCCTCCTATATCGTGTACTCCATCCAAGGAATCTTATCTCTCATCACTGGATTTTCACATTCTTCATAGGCTTCTTTAAAGTCTATATCCTCTCTGTACATCTCTTCAATATGCTCAAATCCCAACGTACTTACTTGAAATTCCTACAAAATTAAATATGTCCTTCTCAAAGTCTCTGCAACCTTGTTATCATTCCCACTAATATTTTTAATAACAAAACTAAAATTATCCATTCATTCTACCCATTTGGCATGTTTTTTATTCAATTTCTCTTACTTGGTTATAAACTGCAAAGCATGGTTATCATAATATAGGATGAATTTTTTAGGCATAAGGTAATGCCTCCACTTATTCAGGGCTTGTATCACTGCATAATTTTTTTTTTCATAAGTTGAATATTTATTCTTGGCATAATTCAACTTCTCACTAAAAGAGGTAACACGCTTATCTTCTTGACTCAGGACAACACCAATTGCTACCCCACTTGCATCACGTCTGACTTGAAATGGATTTTGAAAATATGGTAAAATTAAAACTGGTTGCTCTATAATCTTCTCCTTTAATAATCTTAATCCCTTTTCAACGTCTCTTGTCCAATTAAAAGATTCATGTTTCTTCCTTATAGTATCCACTATAGGAGAAAAAATACTACTAATTTTTTTTATAAAGGTTTTGAAAAAGCTTTCTAACCCATGAAATCTTCTTACTTCAAAATAAGACTTTGGATAAGGCCATTATTTTATAGCTCTTACCTTCTTTGGATCCATATTCAATCCATATTGAGAAATCATGAATCCTAAGTAATCCAATTCTGTATTCATGAAGGAACACTTCTTCAGTTTTATTAAAATATTTTCCTACTGCAGCCTCTTCAACACCAACTTCAAACATCTCAAATGTTCTTCTTTAGTTCTGTTGTAAACAAGGATGTCATCTAAATAAACAATTATAAATTTTCCAATAAATTTCTTGAGCACTTCATTCATTAAAATCATGAATGTGTTGGGAGTATTTGTCAATCCAAAAGGAATCAAAATTCATTCATATAGTCCCTCATTTGTTTTGAAAGTTCTCTTCCACTCATCTTTTTCTCTCATCATTATCTGATGATAACCACTCTTCAAGTTTATCTTAGAAAAATAATTTGCTCCAATTAAATAATCCATTAAATCATTCATTCTAGGAAAGGGAAATGTGTACATGATTTCTATATTGTAGATTGTTTTGGAGTCTGTACACATGCTCTAGCCACCATCCTTCTTTGTAATTAACACAGTAGGTACTGCACAGGTATTTAAACTCTCCTTGACCAAACCTTTGTCCAACAACTCTTGGACTTGCCTTCTGATTTATTCATTTTCTCTCGGTGTCAGCCTGTATGCAGCTTTGTTTGGAAAACTAGCTCTTGGAATTAGATCAATATGATGACTAATGCTTCTAATAGGAGAAAAGGTGTCAGGAAATTCATCAATTACTATATCAGAAAATTCATCTACCAATTTTTGAACTTCAATAGGTAAATAATTTATAGTGGTCCTAGTGAGAATTACTCTTGGATTACCAACAACAACAAACTACATTTTTCTTCTTCCTTCTTGAACTCTTGGAAAATTTCCTTCGCACTCATGAGTAGTGCACTTGGACCAATTGTCTCCTTACTTCCTTCATCTTTTAGTGGTAGCAACACATGTTTGTGCCCATTCTTATCAAGGGTGTATGTATTCTTTCTCCCATCATGCATTTCTTTCCTATCATATTTCCATGGTCTCCCCAAAAAAATATGACAAACATCCATGGGCATAACATCACACACAATTTCATCCTTATAACTACCAATTTGAATTTCTACTTTTCATTGTTCACTTACCAAAATTCGTTGTCCTTTCTACAACCAAGATACCTTATATGGAGTAGGATGTCACACTTTTTGTAGTCTTAATTTCTCCACCATTTCTATAGAAACAAAATTATTTGTACTGCCACTGTCAATGACTAATTTCCATACCTTTCCTCTTTATTTGCATGTGGTTCTGAACAAGTTCTTCCTTTGTGCTAGTTCATGGATTTATTTTTCTTCTTTTATTAAAACCCTATTCAACATGCGTTCTTCTTCAATATTAGGAGTGTCCTCTTTCACTCTTGGTTCTTCTGTATTTTCTTGAGCTTATGAAATGTGATCACCTCTAGTGTTTATTGATTTGCTTTCAGGATAGTCCCAAGACATATTCCCTGTCTTCCATAGGTATAAAACCTAATTTCTCTACCTATGTCTATGCCTCTTGAGAACAATATTCTTCACATGGATTCTCCTTCTCTTGGTAATTAACTACTAGATATTCCTACTTCTTCTTTCGTATTCTGAAATCTCCCTCTAGATTATCCTTTTCCTCTTGATTGGATTCTTCATCTATTTCTTTTACTCTCTTTCCTGGCCAATTTATCTTCTGCTTTCAAGGCTTCTTTATAATCATATTCCATAGTCCTCAAAGTTAGTATATTGATTTCGTCCTGAATTTCATAACTTATTCCATTGATATATCTGACAAATTTATCAACATCATCTTCTACATTACCTACTCTAATGTTTATTATATATAACTCTTTAATGTACTCCTTCACTTACAAACCTTTTTTCTCGAATTTTTTTATTTCTTGAACCAATTCAGCTGATAGTCCTTTGGAATGAATTTGGCCTTAAACTTTGTTATCATTCTATCTAGCTCTTAATCTTAGATTTTCCTTTCCTTCTTATGTTAGCCTATAACTCATCCCATCATAAGGTCCTTTTGGCCTAGTTACAACATTCTTGACTCTCTTCTCTTCATATATGTCCCTCAAGCAAGCCAAGAAGGATAATAAATTATCACCAAATTACTATGGCCCTTATAAGGAGTTGCAAAAGATTGGTACTATGGCATACAAATTGGATTTGCCTGCATCTTCACGAGTACACCTAGTTTTCCATGTTTCATGTTTAAAGAAGGTTATAGGTGACAAGATCCTAGTTCAAACTATATTTCCATAACTTGACGAGGAAGGAAAAATCATATTGGAGCCTAAAACCATCACTGACACAAGAATTCGCCAGCTGAGGAATAGATCCATTTCAAAGTATCTCATTAAATGGAGGAAACTATCGGCTGAAGATTCCACTTGGGAAAATGAGTCTTTTATACAGAAGCATCCAGAGTTACTCAAGCGTTGCAGACACCACTTTTCTCAAGGGGAGGGGCATGTTAAGCCCTAATATTGGCTCGTTACCCTTTAATTGGGGTATATTACATTAGTAATGTTATTTTATTTATGTCGTATTTATTCCATTAGTTGTAATTATACCTCCTAGTCTCCTATATATACCAAGCATACATTTTCATTTGGAATCATATTGTACCTGAACATTTATGTGGGTTAAAAGGAGGTTTCCCCCTCGAAGAGGCTTATTATATGAAATTCTCTCTTTTTCAAGGCGTTGAGTACTTATTCTGAGGTTTTTCTATGCTATATTTATATTTGGCTCTTAACACATTTCTAGCTAATTATTTTTGTTCTGCATACTATTTTGTGTCTGGAATATTATAGGAACTTCCATTTTAGATCTAGATCCTAACTTTATAACTAGCCTTAACAACTACTCCTTAGTTTCTTCACCTCCTGCGACTTCTCCTCATTTACTAGAGCTTATTTTTTCATCCTCACTGACATATCCTGTGTCAAGTTCTCTCCTCTTAGTTTCTTCCATGGCTTCTATCCTAGCCTGAACTCTCCTTAGTTCATTCTACAACTCTGTAACACCAACATTTGTTGGCATAACTCTTCTCCTGGGAGGCATGGTTGTTGAAGACAATAATTGGGATGGCTCTAAGACCACTTGATTTTCTAATTGGACCAATTATCTAAACCTTTCCCTTTCTTAAATAGGATCCGAGTTATGAATTGTTCTCAGGTAGATTATAACAATAAAATTGTACTCTTTTCCAATCACCTATAAGATCTGAGGCTATGACCCTAACTCAAACAAACAACACTTGGTTAAGTCCAATTCCCACCTCTCTATCATATGACCTTTGGCTCGGATATGTGGGATAGTATACTCCTAACACTAAGTCTTTATGCATATGACCCTTTTCCCTCACATAACTAGATGTTATGACCAAGCTCTTAAACAAAAGGCGTTAAACTTGTCTCATTCCCCACTTATGGATTGATGGTAATGTTTTAATCAAGTGATGAGATGAATGATCCTCATGCTCTCACTATCCCAACAAGGTGGTTTGTTAATAACTCAATGGAATGTAAATTTACTTTGAAGTGACACGTACCTCAATTGATGAAATCCCATGATTAATTTTTTTTTGTCTTTATAATTAAATCTTTGGAAACCTCCAAACAAAAAAAGTTTCCCCACCGTAAATCCTTCTCTCCTATCATGATCTGACGATGCTAACTCAATTCCCTTGATCGAACAACGACAAAAGGAGATTGTTTATCTGAATGTGATCAATGATCGACAATTAATATCAATCTCTCATTACCCTCATGTACAGAAATATCCAATGATCTTAATGGTTTCACTCCATATTTGACGATTGAGACTTAAACTTCTATAACGTATGAAGTTTCACTATAATCGTGCTTGCAGATTAAAGATCCAACAGACTAGGTCTTTGATCACTATGGGAGAGGAATAATTACATTTCATTTATTGGATTTCTTAAGATATTTCACAACATACACTAAAGGAATCAATAGAATTCAAACCATATGTTTTATTGCTTGAGAACCTGAACCTGAGAATGTAAATTATCTCAGAATATTCAATTTACATCAACCTCTCATTATACAATCTCTCTCTCTCTCGTTGATACACTTACAAATTAAAATTATATAGAAATTTGTATTCTCGAGTAGCTCTAACTGGCTAATCCACAATTATTACCACAAATCCCGAAAATCACTCAATCTATTCAAAAAAGCAAGAAAAAAACACACCTATTATATCCTATTACAATTAAATTCAATCTAGATGTCTTCTACAGGTCTGCCAACCTACTTAATAAAAAAAAATTGAAGATTAAGAGAACCAACCCCCTTTAGTAAATAATTTGACCCTCTTAGGGTCAGATTCATGAATTTCATTTGATGCCCTTGCATCAACCCTCACTACATTTTTTAATATTGAAACTTCAATTTCTTCCTTTGGAATCTTCTTATATTTATATCTTCTTATTAAATCATCGAGTCACACATTCTTTCAACATATTTTCTTGTTTATATAGTCATCCAACAAGTATATGACATTAAACCATTGTGTCTCTTTGTAAATAACAATTAACCAATGTACCGCTTCAATATAGGAATGTGTCTCTTCATTATAAGTATGTTCCTTTTCAATAAAAGATATTAATCATACTATTTTAATTAATACAATGTCAATGGACCATTGTTCCTTTTAGATCATTTAGTCACATTTTCAATTAGGTCAATAGATTTTGACTATCATGATTTAATTCACTTTTTACCTTACCATAGGTAAACAATAACATGGCTTGCAAATACCATGTGCACATACCATGTCGTCTTTCAATTTTACCCCTCTTTTATGTAAACTACACTTGCACTTAACTTTTCAACTTTTATTATTTATTAAAGTAATATTTATATTTAATCCACTTTCATTTCCACTTTTGCGTAAACTTCGTTTCCACTTAACTTTTCCACTTTTGTATTTATTAAAGTGATACCAAGGTCACATTTATATTCAATCACTTACTAACTTTTGAAATATATTTGATCACTTACTAGCCTTTGACATTAATGGAAATTTATTCAATAAACGAATCCCTAAGTGGATCTAACCATTGGTGGCTGTTGGAAATCGGTTGGGTTTGAAGGGTCATCCAACTTCGGCGTGGCAATAATGATGAACAAAACTTGATACAAAATATCGACTATCATATTGATCTGACATAATCAAAGGTTCTCAGTGCTGCATCAACAAATTTCCCTTCTACTACACTCTAAAATAATATTGCACAAGAAAGTATTCAAGAGGCCAACTCACCAGTATTCATTATGTTCATCATGATCTTGTCTCAACAGAATATGCAGTCACTAGGACAACTCGACTCAACCAATGTAGTAATTGAAATTGTTTCATTCCTTCATTTTCATTGTTTCAAAGCACTTGAACAAGTGATCCCCTATATTATGGTAGTCTATTTCATTCCTATAACTCAATATTCTTGTATATTTTATTGCAGTTCCATGTCGTACTCCACTATGGTACTTCTTTTCTTCATGTTGAAATCAATGCCAACACGATATTTCCATCAGTATCCCCCTTTGGCATTGATGGAAACACATCGTAAAACAAAATGATCCCTTAACATTGAGTAATTGTTTTACCATTCCATTTTCCCCCTTTGACATCAATGCCAAGGCCTTTGATACAAGAATGAGGTCCATCACCAATTGTCTATTGCTCATCCTTATTTTGTTTTGAGTGACAGTTCTTGTCATATTTTTTTTCTTGCTCCCCCTATCAACATTTCTCCCCATGTCAGCGTGACTTTTTTTTTCAAATTATTGTAGGGATATTACTCCTATATTTTTCCTTAGATGTTCACATGCTTCTTTAGGAAGGGGTTTAGTGAATATGTTTGTTATATACTCCTTTTAACCAACATAATCCAATCTAACCCTTTTGTCACTAACTTTCTCTCTCAAGAAATGATACTTAATGGGTATATGTTTGGTCTTTGCATGCATGACTGGATTCTTGGACATGTTGATGGCACTTGTATTGTCACAATAGATAGGCATTGTCTCATTAAATTAAATTTTAATATCCTTGATTTTTCATATCATCCATAATATTTTAGTACAACATTGAACCACTATAATATATTCGACCTCTGGTGTAGATAGAGAAATTGATGATTGTTTTCTACTTGACCATGATAATAGACATTCTCCTAAGAAAATTGCATTTCTACTAGTGCTCTTTTTTTCATCCACACTACCATCCCAATCAACATTTGTGTAGGAAATTAGTTAAAATTCTTTATTCCCTGGATACCATAAGACAAAGTTTGTTGTTCCCTTAAGATATCTAAATATTCTCTTGACAACCATCACATGTGATTTTTTGCAAGATGATTGAAATCTTTCACCATTCCTATTGTTTGCATGATATCAGGTCTAGATGTAGTCAAATATAGTAGGCTCCCAACCATATATCTGTAGAGAGTTGAATCTACAGAAGGTGACTCACCTTCCTTTCTAATTTTGAAATTGGTTGTCATTGGAGTGCTAATAGTTTCACTTTCAGGCATTCCAAAAATTTTAAGCATCTCTTTCAGGTATTTGGACTGAGTAATAAATATTTCTTTCAATGATTGCTTCATTTGAAGTCTAAGGAATAAATTTAACTCTCCAATGATAGACATTTCAAACTCTTTTGAAATTTCTTGAGAAAATTTATAACTTTATTCATCATTGTTGAAGCCAAATATGATGTCATCCACATAGACCATTGTGACTAACAATCTGTCTTTTTCAATTCTAAGATAAATATTGCTCATAGACATGGCTCTTTTGAATCCTTGTTGCAACCACTACTTATCCAATCTTGCATATCATGCTCTGGGTTCTTGTGTAAGGCCATAGAGTGCCTTCTTCAATCTATACACATATTCTTGTTTTCCTAGTTGATCAAATCCTTCTGGTTGTTATGTGTAAACTTCTTCTTTTAGGTATCCATTTAGAAATGTATACTTTACATCCATCTTATATACTTTAAAATTCTTAAAGCATGAGTATGCTAGAAATAATTTGATGGCTTCCATTCTTGCAACTAGAGAGAAGGTTTCTTCAAATTCAATCCCTTCTACTTGTGCATATACTTTGCACACTAATCTTTCCTTATTCCTTATCACCTGGACCTCTTCATTAAATTTATTTTTAAAAATCCACTTTGTCCCTACCACATTTTTGTTCTTTGGTCTTGGGACAAGTTCCCAGGTCTAATTTTTCTCTATTTGATCAAGCTCTTCATTCATGGCTTTGATCTAGTATTCATCTTTATTGGCCTGTAGAAATGTTTTGGGTTCTATTAGGGAGAGAAATGCTTTCTATGATTCATATGTTAGTTTTCTTTTTGTTTCAAGTCCAACACTTTTGTTACCAAGGATTTGACTTTTAGGATGATTTTTTGTTTCTCCTAGATGTTGTTTTTGTATCTTGTATTGGTGATTCATACTCATCCTTTTCTTCTTCACTTTGTGATTGATCCTCTTGTATTTCTTTAATTTCTTATTCATCATCATCATCATCTCTTATCCTTTCATCAAATTGTGGATTATCTTGAGATTTGATCCCTTTTTTTTAGATCATCAACTTTTACATTTGCACTTTCCACAATCTTGAGCAACCTTAGATTATAGCATTTGTAGGCCCTATTGTTGGATGAGTAATCAAGTATTATGCCTTCATCTGATCTAGAATTATATTTTCCTAGGTTATTATCATCGCTCTTTATGTAGCATTTCCTCCCAAAAACTCTGAAGTGTTTAATTGATGTTGGTCTGCCAAACCACAACTCATATGGTGTTTTGTTGTGGTTAACTCTAAGTTGTTCTCTATTAAGTATGTACATTGTTGTATACACTTCTTCTCTCCAATATCTATCTGGGAGTTTGGCTTCGTTTAACGTGGTTTTAGATGCCCTTTTGTTAGGGAACTAACCCCTCACATAGGTAGAATAATATATTTCCATGTAATAAAGTTAAATATTAATAAGGCCTAGACATAAGGAAGAATAAGTCCAATGTAAGAAGACCTAATAGAAGCCTTTGCTTCTAGAAGGATCTTCCTCTAGATTGTTCTTTTGATAGACATATTTAGTATAAATAGGATTCGAGGGTATGAGAATTTTTGTCTTTGATATTATTGTAATAGAGCTCTTCTCTGTTGGAGGTTTCCCCCTCAAAGAGGCAAGTGAACATTTCTCTCAGTAATCAAAGTGTTATTTTTGGTGTTATTTTGTTATCATTTTGGTATTATCTTGGTGTTTCTCTAGTTATATTGTTGTTTATCTTCCATTTCTAGATATTTATTTCTATACTACATACTTTTTATATCTAGAATATTACAAGTGGTATCAGAGCACCTTCCTCAATAGAAAATTGTGGGTTAAATTTTTTGTTCAGGTAGAGACGTATTACGGCCTCTTTAAGCTACATAGATCTGTCGTTATGCACATAAACACGTGGTCTACGATTCATACACATAGGAAATACAAGTGGTACATAAGCACACATATGTTGGCCACCCTTGTAACCCATGTTGGTACCCCTTCGAGTGGTAGTGCATCAGACAACACCTGTATACGGATCGACCTAGATCTTCTAAAGCCCTTCGTAGATAAACCGATCAGTCTCCAAACTTCTATAGTGCCACCGAGAAAAACACTCTAGAAGATACTCTCTCGTACTTGGGTAGTCAGGAAGTACGACTAAGGGTACAGTCTAGCCTACTTAGTTTGTGCCCTAATATATTGGGCTGAGCACTGTTGTTGGACCCCGCACATATAAGAGAGAGCTATAGCACATGGACAACCCTTGTCTGTAGAACCCTTGAATACCCTAACCCTTGGAAAGGAAAAAAAAAATAGAACCAACAAGATCTATTGCCGTTCTACATTGTCTTCTACACTATGGCTACAAAATTACTACACATTTCTTCCTATTAAGAATTTGGGAATTTCGCCACTACAGTATTCTTCAGGCCGGAGTATAACTTCATAGGAGTAAAAAAAAAAAAAGAGTATAGTTGTCCTGCTAGCACACTTATTTGGGACCTATTCCATTGGATTCCCCTTTTCTCCCTAATCACAATCATACCCTTCATTTTTAATCCTTTTTGTTTCAGTGGACCTGACCCCTTCCCAGTTTCCCTATTTTCCACCTATCTCATTATATTTCCCTTCTGTTATCACATAAACTTGTCAGAGTCTTATGAATCTAGGGTTTTTGCCTAAGTCTATAATTTCTCTTGTCTCTCCTCCTTTTGCAGACCCAATAGTAAGGTTTTTCCTTTCTGCTTATAGTTTTCTCCTTTGCCTGCTTGAGAGGTGTCGGCCCTAAGCTTTTATGTTTTCTCTCAGGTCGATCACTTCTCTCTCCTTGTCTCTGTCACTAATCCTTTTTCTTTCCCTAGCCTTCAGCTAGTCATCCAAGTATTTTTTTACAGAGGCTACGGCCATAAGCATAAGTGCAACACTTGGAGTGATCTAATATGGACTCAAATCAAGGGAGAAAGCAAGATCATATTTCAACGATGGAGATCCACCAAGCATATCAGATAAATGACCATCAAGTAATTAGAATCATAAGGTTACATGAATTATAGCGTGAGACAAAGTTCTAAAATTGCGAGGCCATCCTAGTTGTTGATCCTGGGAAGGACACACGATGCAAGATTAACATTTTTTTGACTCACTGAATGGAAAAGTCAAAGGGCAGAGTCATGAGGACTCATGAAACACGAAGTCATGAAATGATCTGGGTTGTCTATTTCAGAAGGACACGTGGTGTAGGATCAACATGGGGAAAGTCATTTTAGAAAATCTTAAGTGAGAAATGATGATGGCTCGAGGACCCAAAATATTGATATCCATCTGGGTCGTCCAATCAAGGGGATGTGTGGTGCCTGATCCAAGAGATTGTGGTTTCATTACTCGGAGGTTTGAGCATGGAGCACAACGTGAATTTGTGAAACATGAAATCGTGACGCACCTGGGAGTTCGGCTCACATTCGCAACTCGTGGTCATATGGAAGCAGGGCCATAAAGAAAGTTAAAGTGCCAGTCAAGAAATGATCTGATG